>JAEIFT010000593.1:0-152154 GCA_018904225.1 Lordiphosa mommai
CAATGCCACATGAATGGCAACCATAGGAACGATCGGACCAAAAACTATTCAGTGAGAAAAAACTTTTGGTTATCAATGGTAGCGCCTTCAAAACGGCAAGGGGTAGTATAAAACATCGGCGTAGCTGATGTTAGCCTTCTATTTTTCTGATCAGATGAACCATTGCAGAGTTGCCACCCACGCAATTTGAAAATACCTACATATCTCCCACAATTTTGAAAATAGATGGTTCGAACCCTCTAGACATATTTATACACTTGAAAAGTGTATATTAATTTTGCCCAGAAGTTTGTAACGCATAGAAATATTCATTTCCGACCCCATAAACTATATATATTCTTGATCAGGACGACGAGCTGAGTTCATTTCCGCTTGTCCGTCCGTCCGTCTGTCCGTCTGTCTGTCTGTCTGTCTGTCTGTCTGTCTGTCTGTTTGTCTGTCTGTCTGTTCGTCTGTTTTTCTACGCGAACTAGTCTCTCAGTTTTAAAGCTATCGAGCTGAAATTTTGCATATCGAATTTTACTGCACGCATCTAATATGTCGGAACCGGTCGGAAGACGATATCATATAGCTGCCATAGGAACGATCGGTCTAAGAACGAGTTCCAGTTAGAAAAACTTTTTTGTTTTCCATCGTAGCGTCACTCAATCTTGGTATATGTTAGTTTTATATGCTTCCACATATCAGAAAAATGTATCAAAATTGGATCACTATAGCTTACCCTAGAAACGATCGGTCGAAAAATAAGTCGTTGTGAAAAAAACTTTTTAATTTTCATCGTTGCATCTCCAACGTTGTATATATTTGTTCTATATGTCTCCATACAATTCTGAAAAAATTTATCAAAATCGGAAACTAAGGCATATAGCCCCCCAGATAACGGTCAGTCAAAACTACTTCTAGTGAGAAAAATTTTTGTTTTCATCGTAGCGTCCCCAATCTTGGTATATATTAGTTTTATATGCTTTCACATAATTTTGAAAAAATTATCAAAATCGGATGACTATAGCATATAGCTGCCTTAGGACCGATCGGTCGGAAAAATGTGGTATACTAAGAAAAGTTATTTTATGGTATCAAAATTTTTATTATCAATGATTCAAAAATGTAAATATTTGAAATCTATATCCTATATATATTTTACAGGTTAAATCAGTTGGAGTAAAGTTTTTCAAGTGTATTCAAACTTCGGCACAGTCGAAGTTAGCTTTGCCTTCTCGTTTTATACACTTGAAAAGTGTATATTAATTTTGCCCAGAAGTTTGTAACGCATAGAAATATTCATTTCCGACCCCATAAACTATATATATTCTTGATCAGGACGACGAGCTGAGTTCATTTCCGCTTGTCCGTCCGTCCGTCTGTCTGTCCGTCTGTCTGTTTCTACGCAAACTAGTCTCTCAGTTTTAAAGCTATCGAGCTGAAATTTTGCACAGAGTCTTCTTTTTACTGCACGCAACTAATATGTCGGAACCGGCCGGATCGGATGACTATATCAAATAGCTGTCATAGGAACGATCGGTCTAAGAACTAGTTCTAGTTAGAAAAACTTTTTTGTTTTCCATCGTAGCGGCACTAATCTTGGTATATGTGAGTTTTATATGATTACACACAATTCTGAAAAAATTTATCAAAATCGGATGACTATAGCATATAGCTGCCATATAAATGGTCGGTCAAAAAAACTAGTTCTAGTGAGAAAAAACTTTTTTTGTTTTCCATCGTAGCTTCACCAATCATTGTTTGTATTAGTTTTATATGCTTCCACGTAATTCTGAAAAAAAGTTATCAAAATCGAATGACTATAGCTATACTGCCATATACACGGACGGTCTAAAAACTAGTTCTAGTGAGAAAAACTTTTTTGTTTTCTATCGTAGCGTCCCTAATCTTGGTATATATTAGTTTTATATGCTATCACACAATCTGGAAAAAATGTATCAAAATCGGATGACTATAGCATATAGTTGCCATAGGACCGATCGGTCGGAAAATGTGGTATACTAAGAAAAGTTATTTTATGGTATCAAAATTTTTATTAATAATGATTCAAAAATTTAAATATTTGAAATCTATATCCTATATATATTTTACTGGTTAAATCAGTTGGAGTAAAGTTTTTCAAGTGTATTAAAACTTCGGCACCGTCGAAGTTAGCTTTGCTTTCTCGTTTAAGCATCATTACCTATCGATCCGCCATACTTCATTTCCTGATCAGATGAACTATAAAAAAAATTTTCGCCCCCGCAATTTGAAAAATACCTCATATCTCCCACAATGTTGGAAAAAACGAGAGCGTAAGTTGAAGTCGGCCCTGCCCGACTTCGATATACCCGTTACTCAGGGTAAGGTTTATTTAAGAATAATTTATTAGACCACCATGCCCAAATTGTGGGAGATATGAGGATTTTTCCAAATTGCGGTGGTGGCAACTCTACTATAGCTCATCTGATCGGAAAAAAACGAATGGCGGATCGATAAGTAATGATGATTATATGTCTAGAAGGTTCGAACAATCTATCTATCGATAGCATCTCCGACCCCATAAAGTATATATATTCTTGATCAGCATCAATAGCCGAGTCGATATAGACATGTCCGTCTGTCCGTCTGTCTGTCTGTCTGTCCGTCTGTATGAACACCTAGATCTCAGGAACTATAAGAGCTAGAGCTACCATTTTTTCAGTGTAGATTTGCATCTTCTGCACGCAGATCAAGTTTGTTTCAAATTTTTGCCACGCCCCCTCCCGCCCCCACAATATGAAAAAACCTCATATCTCTCACAATTTTGAGAATAGATTGTTCGAACCTTCTAGACATATATTTTGATCATCATTATATGAGGATTTTTCCAAATTGCGGGGGTGGCAACTCTACTATCGTTCATCTGATCGGGAAATGATGTATGGCGGATAGATAAGTAATGATAATTAAAATATATGTCTAGAAGGTTCGAACAATCTATTTTCAAAATTATGGAAGATAAGAGTTTTTTTTTTATATTGTGGTGGCGGGAGGGGGCGTGGCAAAAATTTGAAACAAACTTGATATGCGTGCGGACAACACAAGCCTACACTGAAAAAATAGTGGCTCTAGCTCTTATAGTCTCTGAGATCTAGGTGTTCTTACAGACGGACGGACAGACGGACATGTCTATATCGACTCGGCTATTGATGCTGATCAAGAATATATATACTTTATGGGGTCGGAAAAGCTTCCTTCTGCCTGTTACATACATTTGCACGAACTTAGTATACCCTTTATACTCCTCGAGTAACGGGTATAAAAATGGTCGAACCTTCTAGACATATAATTTAATCATCATTACACCCAGAGAAATCTAGCATGATTCGGCATGACTGAAATCTGCTTCAATTTAGTTTTTTTTCTTCTTGAATTTTCAAGAAGAAATCTGCTTGAAATCGAGAAAACTTTGTGTGCTTGGTGGCAAGGGAGGTGAGACAAAAAATAGAGCTTGAAAATTCATGCTTGATTTCAGTATTTTCTTCTTGAATCCAAGAAAATTCTGTCTTGCCGAACTTCTAACACGAAATCTGCTTGATATCCAGCACGATCTGCTCAATTTTTTCTCTGAGTGTACTTATGGATCCGCATTACAGCATTTCCCGATCAGATGAGCTATAGTAGAGTTGCCACCCCCGCAATTTGGAAAAATCCTCATATCTCCCACAATTTGGGCATGTTGATACGCTGAGTAACGGGTATACCGAAGTCGATCAGGGCCGACTTTAACTTACGGTCTCGTTATGCACTTCAAAAGTGTATATTAATTTTGCCCAGAAGTTTGTAACGCATAGAAATATTCATTTTCGACCATATAAACTATATATATTCTTGATCAGGACGACGAGCTCAGTTCAATTCCGTCCGTCCGTCTGTCTGTTTCTACTCAAACTAGTCCCTCAGTTTTAAAGCTATCTAGCTGAAATTTTGCACAGAGTCTTCTTTTCACTGCACGCAACTAATATGTCGGAACCGGCCGGATCTGATGACTATATCATATAGCTGCCATAGAAACAGTTTTTGTTTTCCATTGTAGCGTCACTAAACTTGGTATATGTATGTTTTATGTGCTTCCACACATTTAAGAAAAAATTTATCAAAATCGGATTACTCCCTGTAGTTCGGCTGCACTGGTGCAAACCTAGTGATTCCGCTAACTCTTCGTAATGAGGACCTAACCACCCGCCATATATTTTTTTAACGAATTTTGTATGGACATATGTCCGCCAAATTCACCGAGCGGTATAAGGCTAACCACCAGCCGTTTGCGATCTGACCGGTACAAAGGAGTTACTGCAGTGGTGACTGAATGCGAACGACAGCATCTTAGCGCATTCGGCTATCGACCCTCACGCGTGAGGCGCAGCCAAATGTTAAATAAATGCGTGCAGCACTGAAAGTAGGCGGGCGATGATGGCTCAGGGGTTAAGACCGTTGCCCAGAAATACAGAGGTCGTGGGTTCGAATCCTCTAGCAAACTAAGATCTTTTTTTTAATTTTTTTTTACTTGTGGTGTTTAAAACCATTTATATTATTTTTAAAATCACTTTTTGACCTAAATCGTTTTTGTGGCCCTTTTTGACGAAATAAAAAGGCAAAACAAATATTGTGCACACGCCACAACAGCAACGCCGAATTTGCCCGGGCTGCCGCACACTCGCTGCATCACCCGCTGCATTACCTGCCGTTAACGACGTGACTAACGAAAAGTGATGCATGGATTCGTTAGGCAGAGTAGTCACTTGACCCCAGCAGAACTATAGCAGGGCTATAGCATATAGCTACCATAAAACGGTCGGTTGAAAAACTAGTTCTAGTAAGAAAAACTTTTTTGTTTTCCATCTTAGCGTTACTTATCTTGGTATATGTTAGTTCTATATGCACTCAAAAAACAACTCGCCATAAAAAAGGCCCATTTTCGCCCTAATATTTAGAAAATCGCCCTAAAAGCAAAGAAAAAATTTTAGAAATTTTTTTTCTTAAATTTAGGGTAAAACGCCCTACAAAATAGAAAATTATTTCTAAATTATAAAGCAATTTTTCTAAAAATTTAGACAATGTTTCTAAAATTTAGGGTGAAATGCCCTAAAAAATAGAAAGTATTTTCTAAAATATATGGCTCTTTTTCTAGACATTCAGACAATTGTTTCTAATTTTCAGGGTGAAATGCCCTAAGAATTAGAAAGTGTTTTCTAAATTATATGGCTCATTTTCTAAATATTCAGACAATTCTTTCTAAATTTTAAGGTGAAATGCCCTAAGAATTAGAAAGTATTCTCTTAAACATATGGCTCTTTTTCTAGACACTCAGACAATTCTTTCTAATTTTTAGGGTGAAATGCCCTAAGAATTAGAAAGTACCTCCAAAATATATGGCTCTTTTTCTAGACATTCAGACAATTCTTTCTAATTTTCTGGGTGAAATGCCCTAAGAATTAGAAAGTATTTTCTAAAATATATGGCTCTTTTCCTAGACATTCAGACAATTGTTTTTAAAATTTATGGCAAACTACCCTAAAAAAAAAAAAATCATTTTTAAAAACTTAGTTTTTTTTCTAAAATATTTTTATTGATTTTATATAAAACAATTCTTTTAATACATAAATTCTTATTTTACTTAAAAATAATATTTTGGCTTAATATATGTTTTATCAGTTAGTTTGTGTTGTTCAATAGGCGCATAACTTAAACTATTCAGCTTAACAAGTTTAAATTCATCTTTGTCTATAATCTCAAAGCATGTTAAGTGTGGGCAGTACATAGTTACAAGTTTTACGCACAAAAAAAAAAATTTCGTCTTCTAAAACGCAAATTTCCATTATTTCGTGAGCTTCAAAATCTGGCTCATACGAATAAATTACAAAGTTTTTCTTATAAATTAAATTACGCAGTTTAACATACATATAGCAAGCAAGTTTCGTGAAACAGCTCGGAAATTTCCTTTGAAAATGTTGAATTATTTGATAAACACTTTGATTTGCTCAAAACTATTTGTTTAATTTGAAAATTTTGTATAAAGTGCGCAAACTGTATACAAAGTTTAGTGGATACAAATGACAAAATGTTTCTTTTTGACGTTATATTTTTAGCGTAGGATTTTAAGCTTCTGTGCTTTGACTCATAGGGAAAAGTCCACAAATTCTTTAACGGCCCTGACTCTTCTATTATTCTTATATAATGATTTAAGAAATGGTGTTTCGGTTTAAGAGTGTCATTGAACAGAAAAGTGTATTCCCTATTATGGTAGGCAATAATATCCTTTAAGTATTTTAAATCGTTTTTTGTGTACTCAGAATAAGTTATATAATCTATTAAACTTGAAAGATTTTTCACAAACTGCCATTATTAGATCTCCGACCGTGGGGGGGAAAAATGTTACAAATGTAAGCAGCTCCCTTGCAGTTGCTCTAATGGTAAATTTTTTTAGCTGATTCATTTAAAGTGGAGGACACAAATTTCCAATTTCGGAAACCCCATATTGAAAATTATATTTTCTTATGTTTAATGTTTCCAAATCAATTGTTTTGCTATTTATATAGTATAAAATTATATTGCAGATATCATATCGTAATACACCTTCGAAAACATCATGCAATATGTCAACTGCAAAATTGGATACTGCAGAAAAATTTGATAATTTGTTGAACTCACAGTCTGATTTTATTCCTATCGATGATAAATCGGCCAAAACGATATCTGTTTTGTAGTTAAACTCATTTCTGAGCATTTCGATCTAAACTTCAGTGGAGTAGATAGTTTCTCTTTTAGACATTTTGCAAAATCTACAAAAAAAATTACTGGAAAATGATGTAGTGAAACCTAAAATACTATTTAAGCCCAGGTTGTCACCTAATATGAGACACAAAGCAAAATATATTTTATGCTGTTCACCATTTACGTTTACTGTTAACCCATCATCTTCCAATTCTTTTAAAATTTCAACGAGCCTTTATAGACATTTTAAATTTCCCAACCTCTTAATATCAGCTGATTTAAATAAAGCTGCACAAAAAATATTATCATATTCTATTGGTGAAGTGATAAATGATAAATAAACCGCTAGTATTGGAGCACAGTGGGGTCCCAATGGGTTGTTAATCTCGAAATCATCCACATATAGGAAGTAAGGAATTACAGTTTTATTACTACCTCTATATTTAAACTTTTTCTCCTTCCATAACATCCCATTTACAAAATGACATAAATTTTGTTGTCTTTCCAAGAAGTCCATTTTTTTGATAAACTCATTGAATAGATTGGGTATCTCAAAAAACTTTTGCCATTGATTTCAATGGAAAAATAACACCCTTTAATTTTTTTGAATCCAAGTGAATTCATTGTTTACCCTTAGAGTAGAAATTGTGTCGTCTATTTTAATTAAATGTGGTTCTTTAGATAAATTTTGAATTTTGAATATTTTTTTCAATTTATTTTCAGTGCTTACATTTTCGAATGGATCATTACAAAAATCAATAGGAGTTTTAAATTATGATCAACATTTGAATTGTTAAGCGACTGTGAAGACATTAGCATATATCGAATTTGTTCCAGTTTAGCTAATTGGCAACGAAATGTATTTTTGTATATCGCGTTGTATCTTATGTGTGTTCTTTCGTGGCATATTTAAATAAGAGCTAACTTCTAAGGTGAATTTTTCTGCATTATCATGCAAAGTTCTCGTAACTGTTTCAAATTCATTGTTTGAAGCAGATGAAGAATCATTCAGATCTTTCGAAGGTATATTATCAATGGTACTTTGAACTGAAATGTTATTAAAAAGAAGTAGAGCTTGCTTGCAAAGAAGCGATTTCATTTTTCGATATGCTTACTAAAATTTCTAAAATCTGAAAATATTTTGAAACAGTTTGCCAGATACATGGTAAGCTTATGTATGAGTCACTTAAATGATATGTACGCATGTGTGATAAAACTCACTTCTATTCTCGAAAGATGTCAAACAAATCTTGCACGTCAACATTTTAAAGAAAAAAAATAATAGAAATTGAGCTATTCAATATTTAAAAAATAATCTTTAATTAATTTTTATCGGAATTCTTTAGATCGTTACAAAGTTCAGAAATCGATCTATTTTTAATGTCAGAATCTGGATTGATTTCGAAAAAATAATTTTGTAAAAATGTCCAAACTAGACAACATTCAGTTGGACATTTAAGGTTCAAGACGAAAAATATTTTAAAACATATGTCCACACAGCTTAAAATATTTGGTAGTTTGTAAAATACACCTGTATAACTTACAAAGAAGTCTGTAATGTTATACGGGTCTGACCCTATGCAGCAAACAATTGGCTGAACCGTTGACTTGCTGGCGTATGATTTGTCCACTTCGTACTTTAGAAAAGTTTTTCATTCTGCTACTGACGGTTTCCAAATCAAAAACTTGATTCGAGAGTCTTCAATCGTAAATTTTTCGAGCCTTTGACTCTGCTCGCTTTTTTTCTTGCGGGATTTCGGAACCAATACAGCATGCAACAAAAGCAGCACCAAAGTGTTTTTTATATCTGTTGGTGAGAAAATTTTAAAATTGTTAGAAGTATATATATATTTAAATGAATACAATTTCTGTAAATCGAAATTCTTCAGTAAATTTAAGCTTTGCTTCTCCCTAATTTTGGCATTGAGAATTGGCCAAACATGGACTTTTTAACTTTGCACACTTTTCAATGAATTTGTTATCCGCAGTTGGAAATAATAATTTAAAATCAGCTTCAATCTGAAAATAATGAATGCATATGAAATATTATAATAAAAGAAAACAATCGAGAATGTAATACTACTTCTTCAGTGTAGAAAAATTTATACACTTTCAAGTACTCAATCCATCTTAATGTGTATCATTTTTATTCAATAAGTATCTTTTTATCCAGACCCATTAAAACACGAGAGGCAAAGCTAACTTCGAATCTGCCGAAGTTTTGATACACTGAAAAACTTTACTTCAACTGATTTAACCGGTAAATATATATAGGATATAGATATCAGATATTTAAAATGTTTAAATCATTGATAATAAAAATTTGATACCATAAAACAATACTTTTCTTAGTAACACTCATTTTCCGACCGATCGGTCCAATGTCAGCTATATGATATAGTCATCCGATTCGGTCGATTCGATGGGTGAAATGCTCTAAGAATTAGAAAGTATTTTCTAAAATATATGGCTCTTTTTCTAGACATTCAGACAATTCTTTCTAATTTTCTGGGTGAAATGCCCTAAATTAGAAAGTATTTTCCTAAAATATATTGGCTCTTTTCTAGACATTCAGACAATTATTTTTAAAATTTATGGCACCTAAAACAAGAAAAAAATCATTTTTAAAAACTTTTTTTTCTAAAATATTTTTATTGATTTTATATAAAACAATTCTTTTTAATACATAAATTCTTATTTTGTAAAATAATATTTTGGCTTAATATATGTTTTATCAGTTAGTTTGTGTTGTTCAATAGGCGCATAGTAAACTATTCAGCTTAACAAGTTTAAATTCATCTTTGTCTATAATCTCAAAGGCATGTTAAGTGTGGGGAATATAGTTTTTACTTTTATGCACAAAAAAAAATTTTGTCTTATAAAAAAAAATTTATTTTTTTGAGCTTCAAAATCTGGCTCATACGAATAAAATTACAAAGTTTTCTCATAAATTAAATTACGCAGTTTACCACATATAGCAAGTAATATTTTTTGTGTTTGTTGAAACAGCTCGGAAATTTTCTTTGAAAATATTGAATTATTGGGGTAAACACTTTGATTTGCTCAAAACTATTTGTTTACTTTGGTGTTTTGTCAAAGTGCGCAAACTGTTACAAAGTTTTGTGAATAGTTAGTTAGTTAGTTTAAGCTTCTGTGCTTTGACTCATAGGGAAAAGTCCACAAATTCTTTAACGGCCCTGACTCTTCTATTATTCTTATATAATGATTTAAGAAATGGTGTTTCGGTTTAAGAGTGTCATTGAACAGAAAAGTATTCCCTATTATGGTTGGGCAACAATATCCTTAAGTATTTTAAATCGTTTTTTGTGTACTCAGAAAAGTTATATAATCTATTGAACTTGAAAGATTTTTACACAAACTGCACGTATTAGATCTCCGACGGTGGGGGAAAAATGTTACAAATGTAAGCAGCTCCTTGCAGTTGCTCTAATGGTAAATTTTTTTACTGATTCATTTAAAGTGGAGAACACAAATTTTCCATCGATAAACCCATATTGAAAATTATATTTTCTTATGTTTAATGTCGCAAATCAAATGTTTTGCTATTAAATTATATAGATATCATTATCGTAATACACCTTCGAAAACATCATGCAATATGTCAACTGCAAAATTGGATACTGCAGAAAAATTTGATAATTTGTTGAACTCCCAGTCTGATTTTATTCCTGTCGATGATAAATCGCCGAAACGATATCTGTTTTGTAGTTAAACTCATTTGAGCATTTCGATCTGAATCCCAGTGGAGTAGGTAGTTTCTCTTTTAGACATTTTGCAAAATGTACAAAAAAAATTACTGGAAAATGATGTAGTGAAACCTAAAATAATATTTAAGCCCAGGTTGTCGAATGGATCATTACAAAAATCAATAAGAGTTGTTGGCGCAGTTGTCGAGGAGTAGGTTAAGTTAGACTAGTTGTTGAAAATGAATTTAGTAATGATAGTGTAGGGCGGAGCGGGAGCGTAATAAAGTTGAATCTCTCCTCGCACTGGAGCGAATTTGCCCCCTGTTTCGCCACCTAGCATAAGGTTAGGCTTAGGAGAAATTTATGGATTATTAAATAGTTGTCGAATAACATTGAAAGCGAGCGCAGCATAATTCATTTCGTCGTCACAAATAAACAGTCCAAACAATATAATTTCTCATAAAAACTCTTATGATTTTTCATGGCGCCCGAGCAGGGACAAGTTTAAATAAGGACATTCAAAATACAATTACACAAATACAAAAACAAAGTGAGACAATCAACAAGTGATTAAACAAAATTTATTTTTTGGTGCGCTAACGTGTGTGCCAGCCTGATTAAATAAAACCGCGTCGGCCGCGTTAATTACCTTCAACACTTGGATTTACCAATTTCTGCTTACCACCGAGGGACGTCTGCAACTGCATTGAGTGCCAAAGGAAAGTGGCAGCTGGATTGAAGGATCTCAATCAAGAACCAGAGGTACTGTGCTAATCATTGGAAAAAGACCCAAATTGAGTTTACTTTGAATTGGTGCTGCTTATTTGCTAAGCATGACTCTTTTAAATTTTTGGCACATCACGATAGTTGAGCGCATTTACAAAAAATATTTGAACATTTGAACTGCTTTGGACATTTGTGCAATTGTACAAATTTTACAAAAAGTGCTAAGCGAATCAAGAATTTATGTAAATTTATTCTTTTCGTTGTTGTTTGTTTAATAGGTTGTTGACTTCCAATTTCCCTACAGCAAATTTTCAAATTCGCTTTTATCGTCTCCCCACCCCCTTTCCGCTAACAAACTTAGTAGATGCTTACCGTTCTTTCGGTCAAGCGCATTTACTTACATATGCATTACATTTACACAATGCTTATTCTTTTCGTTTTCGTCGAAGCGGTTTTGTTGTTGTTGCTGGCATTTGGCGCGCTTATGCTTAGTGACGCGCTACCCTACAATTAGTTGGTCGAGCATATCATTTTGTATAACGTTTGCTCTATTAGGGGTGTTCCCTCACTTCTCAATTGGATATAAATAAAATAATAGCCATCACAAAAAAAAAAATTATAATAAATAAAAACGAGAAGGCAAAGCTAACTTCCGACTGTGCCGAAGTTTTAATACACTTGAAAACTTTTCTCAACTGATTTATCGGTAAAATCCGGTAATATATATATAGGATATAGATATTTAAAATTTTTTAGTCAATGATAATAAAAAATTTGATACCATAAAAAACTTTTCTTAGTAACACACATTTTCCGACCGATCGAGTTCTATGGCAGCTATATGCTATAGTCATCCGATTTGACTCAATTTTTTCTGTATTATGTAAAAGCATATAAAACTAATATATACCAAGATTGGTGACGATACGATGGAAAACAAAAGTTTCCCTCACTAGAACTGGTTTTTTGACCGACCGTTTATATGGCAGCTATATGGTATAGTCATCCGATTTGATACATTTTTTCAAAATTATGTGAAAAGGCATATAAAACTAATATACCAAGATTGGGGACGCTACGATAGAAGACAAAAAGTTTTTCTCACTAGAAGTAGTTTTTTGACCGACCGTTTATATGGCAGCTATATGCTATAGTCATCCGATTTTGATACATTTTTTCTGAGCTTGTTGGAAACACATAAACTAATATAGCTACGATTGGAGACGCTACGATGGAAATCAAAAAGTTTTTCTCACAAAGACTTATTTTT
Source organism: Lordiphosa mommai (assembly GCA_018904225.1). Taxonomy (NCBI): domain Eukaryota; kingdom Metazoa; phylum Arthropoda; class Insecta; order Diptera; family Drosophilidae; genus Lordiphosa; species Lordiphosa mommai. Next base: position 12,442 of record JAEIFT010000593.1, read on the forward strand.
CGACCGATCGTTCCTATGGCAGCTATAAGATATAGCTCCCCCGATCCGGCCGGTTCCGACATATTAGTTGCGTGCAGTAAAAAAAGAAGATCTCTGCAAGATTTCCAGCTCGATAGCTTTAAAACTGAGAGACTAGTTCGCGTAGAAAAAACAGACAGAGCAGACAGACAGACAGACAGACAGACAGACGGACGGACGGGACAAGCGAAATGAACTCAGCTCGTCGTCCTGATCAAGAATATATATAGTTTTATGGGGTCGGAAATGAATATTTCTATGCGTTACAAACTTCTGGGCAAAATTAATATACACTTTTCAAGTGTAAAAATATATTTACATTAAAAAAAAAAAAAAAAAAAAAAAACAAAAATAAATAAATATGGCTTCTAAAGATTTAGAAGATGCTAAGAAGAAGCGCAACCAATGCGTAAAAGCATCAAACGTGTACTAAGCCATATTTCAGATGGATCAATTTCAACAGAAGAAACAGAATTGGAATGTCGATTAGAAATGCTATCAACAAACATCGATAATGCATTTAAATATCAAACTCGAGTAGAATCATTTGACTCTGATGATGAGTTCCGCGGAGATTTAGAAGATATTTGTGTAGCCTGAAGGCTCGTCTGAAAGCACTAATAAAAAACGGTATCGATTTCCGGTGTTCCCAATAATTCTTCCGCTTGTCAACACGCTCGTCTTCCGAACTTGCAACTACCTAAGTTTAGTGGCAAATACTCTGAGTTTAAAAATTTTATTTCTTTGTTTGAAACACTAGTTCATAACGACAAGCCGATACCCCGCATTGAGAAGTTTAATCATTTGATTTCGTGTCTCTCTGGTGAAGCTTCAGGAACAGTTAAATCATTTCAAGTCACCGAGGACAACTATGAAAAATCGATAGCTTGGCTTAAAAAAAGTTTATGACAATGATTGTCTTCTATTCATGAAAATATTTCAGCGCTGTTCAGCTTCCAGAAAATTTCGCACCCATCAGCTGCAGCCTTGAGGAGTATGATTGATACTGTCTCTCTGCGATATATGGCTCTTTTATTATCCATCGGAGATGAAAAAATGTTTTAAATGTCATTCTAATACATCTCGTTATGAACAAAGTAGATCCTCGACAAAACGTAAATGGGAAGAACAGTTAGATTATGAAACTATTCCACTATGGAGTGATTGTGAAAGAGTGCTTAATCGTCGCCATCAGCATATGTCTGCTGAAGAATCTGCTAAAAATTAGCTCCAAATCGCAAGGCCAGATTCTAAAGCCCTTCCAACAAACAGCATAATCAAAGTTCGTTTTTCATGTTCTGCGCCTAAAAATAAAAGTGACTAAAAGACTCCATGCTGCACCTATTGCAACTCCAAAGACCATTCGATTACAAGTTGTCCATCATTTTCCGCATTGTCAGTAGAACAAAGATTTGATTTTGATAAAGCAGCTCCCCTTTGCTTACAATTGTCTTCGGAGAGGTCACAGTGTAAAATATCCACCATTCACTGCTACACATATATACAGTCACAGGTAATAGTAGAGCGTTACCACCACCGATTTCCTCCGCACAAGAGCAAGATCTACCATCAACTTCACATGCTATACATGCGTCTGTATCTGATAAGGTAATACTTGCTACAGCAATCGTGAATGTAAAAACGAAAAATGGAGACTATTTGTTTGTCGACTCCGGGTCACAAATTAATTTTAGACCGAAGAAATGGCTCAACGATTGCAATTGCGTCGAGAAGAATCCTGTATCAGCTTACTTGGAATTGGTCAATCTAATTCGCAAGTTAAGAAAAAGATACACACTGTGGTGAAGTCATGAGTCAATTGCAGCGAGTTTCCACTCGACTTATGGATTCTGGAAATCAATTTCTGGGTACCAGCCAGATCATACGGTCAATGTTAGTGGCTGGAAAAAATCCAACAGAACCTGCAATTGGCAGATCCCTTCTTTCAAGCCGCAGAAAATTGATATGCTCATTGAGCCGGAAACGTTCTTTGAACTTCTGTCAGTAGGGCAAATAAAGCAAGGTCCTGAGTGTCCAATCCTTCAGAAGACAAGCCTCGGATGGATTGTATCCGGGCTGTACACTCTGATGTAAATACCAAACAGAAGATGACGGTCAAGTGAGTTGCCAAGAAGAAGTTATAGCCTTGATTGACCAGACCTTGCAGCGATTTTTGGTCCATTGAAGATTTGCCCTCCCCCCCATCAAAGTTTCCACAGCAATGCATCAGCTGTGTGAAAAACATTTCGTTCAAAATATGCAAATAATATCTTCTGCTCGATTCAATGTAAGATTTCCTTTTAAATCGGATCCTAAAACCCTTGGCACTTCATTCGAGGTTGCCAAAAGACGTTTTTTGTCGCTCGAAAGAAAATTATCGAGAGATTCGAACTTAAATCAATGTATTTGAATTCATGGAAAGTATGTAGCGTTGGGACATATGTCAGAAACTAACAACAAAATTCCAAGTTCTTCACACTATTTCATTCCGCACCAATGTGTTTGCGACCAGAAAACCACGTCTACCAAGTTAAGAGTCGTATTTGATGGCTCCTGTCACGTATCATCCAGGTTCAAGATTGAGACTTTCAATTACCCTGCTTCATTCAGATTCAATAAATATGCTCTAACAGCTGACATTAAAAAGATGTACCGTCAGAGATTATTGTGGATGAAGCGGATAGAGATTTTCAGCTCATAGTGTGGAGAAAAGATCCATCTGATTCTTTAGAATCTTCAGGTTCAACACCCCGTCACATTGGCACTGCGCCTGCTCCATTTCTAGCTATACGGTGTTTAACAAAGCTTATGAGATGAACGAATCATCACACCCAAAAGCTATGAAGTTTATGTGACGATTTTTACGTCGATGATATGTTGACTGGTGCTGGTTGCGTTGAGGAGTTACATAAAATTATTCTGAAGTTTCTCAGATATTAATAGATGCAGGTTTCGAGTTGGCGAAATGGTTCTCGGAACTGCCCTGAGATCTCCACATACCGAAAGCACAGCAAAGCCTATAGTGAACTCAGAATTAGACAAAACCAAAACACTAGGAATTGTTTGGTTGCCGAAAGAAGACGTCTACCAATTTTAGAATCGACGATTCTTTTATGGATCTCCGAGCGACAAAACGAAACCTTCTCTCGAGTGACATCGCGATTATTTGATCCTCTCGTCCTATTAAGTCCCTTAATAATCAGGGGAAAAATCCTACTACAAGGCTATGGCTAAAAGGATTAGATTGGGGATGAATCTATTCCAATGAATTTGGAAACCATGTGGGATGCACTGAAAGAATCTCGAAGAAGTTCCAGATTATAAAGATCCCACGATTCGTCTTTACAGAGCCAAAGTCACCGATCGAGATACATGGATTTGCCGATGCCTCCATACCAGCATATGGGGCATGCATATAGATTAGGACCAAAAACCGCAGAAGGTTTCCGCATATCATTGTGACTTCTAAGTCCAAAGTAGCGCCCCCTCAGACCCAAACACTTCCAGCTTGAGTTATGTGCCGCCTCACCTTCTTGCAGACCTCTGTCATCGAATCTCTAAGCTCATAAAGTTCCCGATAGAGCAAACTGTCCTTTGGTCAGATTCGGAGATAACTCTCCATTGGATCCGTTCACACCCATCGTCGTTGAATACTTTTGTCTCGCATCGAGAGTCCGAGATCCAATCGTGGACAGAGAATGCTTCTTGGCGCCATGTACCAACTAAGCTAAACCCAGCAGACATTGTTTCTCGAGGAAGCGCGTTGAGGAATTGGTCGAGTCTATATGGCTCAAAGGACCTTGTTTTCTAACCAAACCGCAAGAACTTCTGGCCAATCAATCCTCGATTTCAGCTTTCTGAAAGATGCGCATGTTAAAGTACGCAAATCAGCTGTTGGACTGACCAGCAATAGTTGAAAGGAGGATTTACTTGTCACTATTGGAAGTTTTCTTCACATGCCAAACTGTTAAGAGTTTTTCTTATGTTTTTCGCGCTTCCTTCGAAAATGCAAAGATCGCACAATTAAATACCAAGATGTCATTCCGACTGCAATAGAGCGAAAAGAAGCTTTTGATAAAATTGTTCAAATAATTCAAAACTACGAATTTCAGAAGAGATTGATAGGGTTCGTAAGCACGCCCTGTGGTCAAAAACTTCAAAGTTTAACTCCGTTTATACATGAACATACCGGATCTTGTTGTTCATTGTCATTGTTGCGAGTAGGGGGACGACCTGTAAACGCTCCTATTTCGTATGATGCTCGGTTTCCTTGCATCCCTTACTAAACGCTCGCAATTTGTGCGAAGCTACATTTTGGGTACCTCCACCAAACGAATTGTCATGTTGGCCCTAAGCTCTCGTAGGTCGACTTCGGGGAGCGGATTTGGGTAATCAACGCTCAAGAAGTTTGTCGCCAGACAGTAAGATCTTGCATAAGTTGCTTTAAATGAAGCCACGACTGCTGACTCAAATAATGGGAAATTTGCCAGCAGATCGTGTACGAGAGCCTCACCCCTTTTACTGTTTGCGGGGTCGGGATTTTTGTGGCCCAATTAGCACGACCCTAAAATTTCGTGGAAAGCCTCCTCGTCAAGTCATATATTGCACTTTTTCGTTTGCTTCTCGTCCAAAGCAGTTCATTTGGAACTCGTGTCAGACTTAGTAAACTTTCTTTTTATGGCTTTTCAAAGGTTCGTTGGTCGCCGAGGCGTTCCCGGAGTCGTTCATTGCGATAATGCGACGAACTCCGTCGACGCTCACCGTCAATTCCAGGAGTTGCGAACTCGAATCGAGGAAGAGGCGGACGCAATTCGAGAATTCGCATCAAGAAACGGATGCGAATTTGCGTTCATACCGCCAAGAGCGCCGCACTTCCGGGACTATGGGAGGCAGGTGTCAAAACTGCCAAACACCTACCTCGGGGCCGCCAACTTCACCACCGGAAGGGACCCCCGGACCAGGCGGGTCTCAACAGCAGCTGCTTGAAGCGATGGCGAGCTGGCTCTCGTCGCTCAAGCGACAGTTCTGGCAGCGATGGTCCCGGAGTACGTCCTGGGCCTGCAAGGCGAGCCAAATGGTACCAGCAGCAGCCGAACGTGGCAGAGGGAGACCTCGTTCTCGTGGCAGAGGACAATCTGCCAACTCAGCAGTGGATGGTAGGGAGAGTGGTGGCAACACACGCCGGGCAGGACGGCGTGGTCAGGGTCGTCACCATAAGAACAAGTAGTGGCGGAACCTACAAGAGAGCAGTACACAAGTTGGCGCCATTACCAATAGTTGAAGGCTTACAGCCCTCCAAGGGGGCCGGTGTTGGCGCAGTTGTCGAGGAGTAAGTTAGTTAGACTAGTTGTTGAAAATGAATTTAGTGTACGATAGTGTAGGGCGGAGCGGGAGCGCAATAAAGTTGAATCTCTCTCGCACTGAGCGAATTCGCCCCGTTTCGCCACCTAGCATAAGTTAGGCTTAGAGAAATTTATGGAGTTTTTAAATGTTGATCAACATTTGAGTTGTTAAGCGACTGTGAAGACATTAGCATATCTCGAATTTGTTCCAGTTTAGCTTTAATTGGCAACGAAATGTATTTTTGTATATCGCGTTGTATCTTATGTGTGTTCTTTCGTGGCATATTTAAATAAGAGCTAACTTCTAAGGTGAATTTTTCTGCATTATCATGCAAAGTTTTCGTAACTTTTTCAAATTCATTGTTTGAAGCAGATGAAGAATCATTCAGATCTGTCGAAGGTATATTATCAATGGTACTTTGAACTGAAATGTTATTAAAAGAAGTAGAGCTTACTAAAATTTCTAAAATCTGAAAATATTTTGAAACAGTTTGCGAATCCACATGGTAAGCTTATGTATGAGTCACTTAAATGATATGTGCGCATGTGGAATAAAAACTCACTTCTATTCTCGAAAGATGTCAAACAAATCTTGCACGTCAACATTTTAAAAGAAAAAAAAATAGAAATTGAGCAATTCAATATTTAAAAATAATCTTTAATTAATTTTTATCGGAATTCTTTAGATCGTTACAAAGTTCAGAAATCGATCTATTTTAAATGTCAGAATCTAGATTGATCTCGAAAAAATAATTTTGTAAAAATGTCCAAACTAGACAACATTCAGTTGGATATTTAAGGTTCAAGACGAAAAATATTTTAAAACAAGAAGTCTGTAATGTTATACGGGTCTGACCCAATGCAGCAAACAATTGGCTATGATTTATGATTTGTCCACTTCGTACTTTAGAAAAGTTTTTAATTCTGCTACTGACGCTTTCCAAATCAAAAACTTGTTTCGAGAGTCTTCAATCGTAAATTTTTCGAGCCTTTGACTCTGCTCGCTTTTTTTCTTGCGGGATTTCGGAACCAATACAGCATGCAACAAAAGCAGCACCAAAGTGTTTTTTATATCTGTTGGTGAGAAAATTTTAAAACTGTTAGAAGTTATATATATTTAAAGTAATACAATTTCTGTAACTCCGAAATTCTTCAGTAAATTTAAGCTTTGCTTCTCCCTAATTTTGGCATTGAGAATTGGCCAAACATGGACTTTCAACTTTGGCCACTTTTCAATGAATAAGTAATTTAAAATCAGCTTCAATCTGAAAATAATGAATGCATATGAAATATTATAATAAAAGAAAACAATCGAGAATGCAATACTACACACAAAAAAAAAAAAAAATTGTAAAAATCACTTTTTTCAACTTTGGCTAAAAAGTATTGTAATTAATCATTTTTTCTTTTGATTTTACCAATCTACACGTAAAAACGACATTTCAATAAACTGCGTAATTGTTTGATTTTAAAGAGCAGACACTTTTGCCTTCAAATTACAAGTTCACTTTTGATTTCCATATAGAATCAAAATGTTCGCAATTTTGATCAATTATGTGCGATTTTTGTCGAGTCGATATGATAAAAATAGAACAGAAACCAAAAAGCCCTGGTCGGCTACCACCACCAGCTTAACTGCTCTGCGCTCAATTCCTTCGCGATGCAGTAGCCGAATGCGTTGAGGTGCTGACGTTTGTCTTACAGTGTGTTGTGTCTCCCAGAGGTCGTGTGTTCGAGTCCCAGACAAGGTAAAGATTTAATAATATTAAAAAATAAAAAAATTTCAGCATCATTGGGGGAAGACCGACTTTGTTTGTAAAGGTGGGTTGGTTTGGTGTGTGTGTGTGTGTGCAAAACACACAAACCACTAGAGAAAACAGTTTCACAAATTTTTTATTTTTTTTTATTTCAAAAGTAAAACACTTTAAAATCAAAATGGAAGCAATTTTGAAAATCAAGTGGAAACCGTTTATTTTTGAAATGAAAAATTATTGGGTGAAAAACAAAATGGGAAATTGGCGGATTTACCAATGAAAAATGTCGAATTTACCAACGTTTTTTTTTGTGTGTACTTCTTCTGTGTAGAAAATTTATACACTTTCAAGTACTCAATCCATCTTAATGTGTATCATTTTTATTCAATAAGTATCTTTTTATACCCAGACCCATTAAAAACGAGAAGGCAAAGCTAACTTCGACTGTGCCGAAGTTTTTATACACTTGAAAAACTTTACTTCAACTGAATTAGCCGGTAAAATATATATAGGATATAGATATCAGATATTTAAAATGTTTAAATCATTGATAATAAAAATTTGATACCATACATTCTCTGCTATCTTTTGCAACAGGGATCTGCCAGTATCCATTCTTCAAATCCAGGGTGGATATGTATCGGGCATTTCGCAGGCGCTCCAGGATATGAATGATCCTCGGCAACGGGTAGGCATCAGGTACTGAACGCGCGTTTAGGTCCCTGAAATCGACACACATTCTCGTATCGCCGGTTTTCTTACCCACTAGGACAATGGGCGCGCTATGGGGACTCTTCGAAGGCTCAATCCGGTCGTCTCGCAGAAGCTCGTCCACCTGTTCGTTGATTATCTTCTGCATGGCCGGGTTCTTGGGGTAGTATCGTTGCTTAACTGGCTTGTTGTCTCGCATGATGATAGTGTGCTCAGCAATAGTTGAGACTCCTGTGAGCCCTCGGTGAGTGCTCGTCGGGAATGTCTGGGTCACTGTTCACTGTTGCCAGTACGACTGCTGTGGGATCCATTGTTTTACCGGTTTCCATTTCTCTATTATCCTGCTTTCCGGGAACGGTTGTCATCTGTAAGCTGGGATTATTGAATCCTTTGGTAATGTGGGCTCTCTGTGATCTCCGGAATGGGTTTCTTTGCCGAGCAATGGCCGAGTCGGCTAATGGTTCCAATGTTGGGCGTGTATAAGGCTCTGTGGATGTCTTGGCACTGGGCTGGGCTAGGGATACCTGACTACTCTCTGCATAAGGTCTTTGTGCCGTCGGCGATGTCTTCTCAGGGTTCCTCGGCTCTGTTGGTGCCCTTTTCTTTGTTGTCTCTCTGTTCTCTGTCGATTCCTTGTGCTCTGTTGATTCTCTGTACTCTGTTGATTCCTTCTGCTCTGTTGGTTCTCTGTTCTCTGTTGATTCCTTGTGCTCTGTTGGTTCTCTTGTCTCTGTCGTTGATTCTATGTTCTCGGTCGATGATTCTAAGGTGGTGAGTGCTGAAGAAGGCAGCGTTGCTTTCTTATCATCTGTCTTTTGGATTCCAGTGCTGATCTGTAGGATTTGTCCCTCTGGAACTTTCTTCTTAGGGTTCTCTTCTGGGCTTGATGGTTCTAATGGCCAGACATGGGTGGGAGAACTGGCTAGTTGCAAGCGGGCCCGTCCACACTGGATTATGGCTTGTATCCCGCAAAGGAAATCCAAACCCAGGATGACATCCTCCAAAATGCTTGGCAAAACCAACAAGGACATTTGTGTTTGGCGTTGGTCCAGGCCTACCTGGACAACCAAAGCTTGTGTCATCTCCCTCTTTGATCCGTCTGCCAGTGTGATACTTGTTTTACCTCTCGTCTGTTGCTTGGATTAGTCAGCCGCCTTGCCACCAGTTCGTTAACAAAGCTCCGAGACGCACCTGTGTCCAAATTTGCCGTGAAAAACTGTCCTTCGATCGATACCAACGCTGCTATCCTCCTTCCTTCGAGCCACAAGGGATGTTCTACCATTGGGACTCGGGACTGCTCGTCTCCGCCCTGTTCCCGGTGGGATGGAGACGTGATCCGTTTCCCGACTTCTGCTGCTTACAACAATCTATAGTGCGAACATTGCGTAGTCCACACTCCCAGCAAAATAGCATCCGTGTCTTACTACAATCCTTGGCAAAGTGTCCTGTAGTTCCACAATTGCGGCAAGCCCGACGTACGTCAATCCGTTGGTCCTGGACCATCTTGTTGGTGGCCTCAGCTGGGGCCAATGGCAACGTATTCTCTGCAGGCGTCTTTGTTGGGCTCACTCCCAACGGATTTGGGTTAGGAACTGCAAACCCCACTTGTGGGATTGGGGTCATCGCTCGGGGTGGAGCTAAGTCAAAACTTGGAACAAAGAGATTTGGTCGCACAATATCTTGCTCCTTTTTGGACTCGTAGCTAATGATCAGCTGCATCAGTTCCTCCAGTGTGGTAAACTCGTGTCTCCGTGTGAACAATTGGTACTCGGGCAGCAAGTTTTCGTACAGTCTTTCCAGCTCCTGCTCTGGGCTATAGCGTGCTCGCTGCATCATCAGTCTAAGTTCCACCAGATATTGTTTAAAATTCTCCCCGGGAAACTGACGACGAACCCTGATGGCATCTTCCAGACGTTGGAAATATCTCGGTGGTAGGAAAAAATCCAAAAACTGCTTCTTAAAATCCGGCCAGAGAGTGTTCTGCATCTTGAAAGTGCGAAACCAGCTTTCAGCTCTTCTGGATAGCAATCCCACGATGGCCCGGGGCATTTGACTCGTGTCCACTCGGTACGCAGGCTGTGCTTCCATGCGCTCGATGAAATTCAAAGGATCAGAATTCCCATCGAACAGCACTCCCCAATTGCGAAGTTTTTCAGCCAAGGCTGCATATGAAATTTCGTCCTGGGGTACTCGTCTGGGGACTGGTAATACTTGTTCGCCCTCCATAGGCGAAGGTCCTAGGAGTGAGACTCCTTTTGGGCTGCACCCAAGGGGTGCCTTCAGATGGGTACCAGTCGAAGGACCTGGTTTCTCCTCGATGAACACTACCGGAGAGCTGGATCGGGATTTTCTATCTGCCTCCGGAGTTGGTGCTTCTCCAAATGTGGCCTTTGTACGACTTGATATGATTTGATGATTTCTTCGATGGTTTTGATAACTGCGTTGTATGTGCTCTTGTTAAGACTCCGCGTAAGACTGTCTGTTCGGTGTTTACTTGTCAAGATTCCTCGTAAGACTGTCCCTATCCAGACTTGGTACTCCTTTTATATACCCGTTCCTGCTGACGCGCTGGTGCTGCTTTTATATTCTATTTCCTCATTCGCTGCTTTTTTTTCAAATTCCCGTTCCTCTGCTTGCGTTTCTTTCCATCCTTTTCTTCCTATGTCTCCGCTACTCTGCTACCGCTGCCTCTGCTTCTGTTGAACCGCTGTCTCTGCCTCCGTTGATTCTCTGCCTCTGCTTCTGTTGATCCTCTGCCTCTGTTGATTCTCTGCCTCTGCTTCTGTTGATCCTCTGCCTCTGTCGATTCTCTGCCTCTGCTTCTGTCGTCTCTGGTTCTCTGCTCCTCTCGTACCTCCGTCTCTTCAACACGTGTAGAAAAATATATACGAGAGACACGCTCCCAACAAGAAGATTAGCGGTAACTTAGCCTAGGCTTGCCTTGGAGTGATAAATGGAAACCAAAATCGTGGTGCGGGGGGTTGGAGAAAAACGTAAGATAAGATTTTCGGCGTGGCGCCGCTTGAATTTTGCTAGATCTTGGGGTGTAGACTGTACCAAATAAAATTTTTCAATTTCATTATTCCCACGTCGTTTGCTTTCGGAATAGTTTCTGCGTTGACTGTACTGGAATTCGAATTTCTGACTCATCCCACGTCGAACTTTTGCATAACGGACTAGACACGAGGTATTCTTATGCGAACATTTTTTTCTCTTAGTTACCCTTGTGAGCAAATGATTTTCTTGGACAATGCTGCTGGGCAGAAACACTATACCACATTTTTTTTCTGTGGGTGCAAACGATACTCTGACACGTGTTGTTTTTGAGATGATTTTACTTTTATTTTCCCCAAAAAATAATATGAAACGCCCGAAATTTACGTACAAATTTGCATTTTAAACCAGAATTTTCTAATGGGTCTTTAAGCCATGGAAGATGTTACTATCCCCTTTTGTTCAAAAAAATAAAAAACTATATCCCAGAGTCCCTGCTCGGGCGCCATCTGTAAGGAAGTTTTTTCAGCTGAGGTACGACTCAGTCCTGTCCAAGGTCACTCACAAAAAATTTATAAAGTGCCGGGCGGGCTATGGGGAAAATTCTTGGTTATTTGCAAATATTACTACGTCAGGCGTTTCCTTTGAAATCCACCATGTTGACGGGCAAACCCAGCCAACGTAGCAGATCCCGGAAAGAAAGCGCCTCCTATGGACGACGGAGGTTCGAATTCCGGCCACTGGTCGGCAACCCAGCACAAGTGAGTCAAATTCGACCCTCACCTCATCCCAAGTTAAAACCTGACGCTTAGGTTCCTCGCGTGCACTACGGAGAATTGCCGGCGACCCAGCGCAAAACTGGTCCACGACCTCCGGCGACCCAGCAAGGCACAATAGACTAAACGGCTAGAGTCAGTCTTTAAGACACAAACAGGCCCGGGCGGTGACAAACGAGAAGGCAAAGCCTATCGATGTGCCGAAGTTTAAATACACTGAAAAACTTTACTTCAACTGATTTAACTGGAAAAATATATATAGGATATAGATATCAGATATTTAAAATTTTTAAATCATTGCTAAAAAAAATTTGATACCATAAAAAAAAACTTTTCTTAGTAAAAAACACATTTTTCCGACCGATCGTTCCTATGGCAGCTATATGCTATAGTCATCCGATTTTGATAATTTTTTTCAAAATTATGTGAAAGCATATAAAACTAATATATACCAAGATTTGGGGACGCTACGATAAAAAACAAAAAGTTTTTCTCACTAGAAGTAGTTTTTTGACCGACCGTTTATATGGCAGCTATATGCTATAGTCATCCGATTTTGATAAATTTTTCAGAATTGTGTGGAAACATATAAAACAAATATATACTACGATTCGAGACGCTACGATGGAAATCAAAAAAGTTTTTCTCACAAAGACTTATTTTTCGACCGATCGTTCCTATGGCAGCTATATGCTATAGTGATCCGATTTTGATACATTTTTCCAGAATTATGTGGAAGCATATAAAACTAAACATATACCAAGATTAGTGACGTTACGATGGAAAACAAAAAAAGTTTTTCTAACTAGAACTAGTTCTTAGACCGATCGTTCCATGGCAGCGCTATAAGATATAGTCATCCGATCCTGCCGGTTCCGACATTTATTAGTTGCGCGAAAAGACTCTGTGCAAAATTTCAGCTCGATAGCTTTAAAACTGAGGGACTAGTTTGCAGAAAGAGACAGACAGACGGACAGACAGACGGACAGACCCGGACAGACAGACGGACAGACGACGGACGACCGGACAGACCGGAAATGTACTCGGCTCGTCGTCCTGATCAAGAATATATAATAGTTTATGGTCGGAAATGAATATTTCTAAGGCGTTACAAACTTCGTGAAAAAAATACACTCTTTAAAGTACAAAAAAATCCGCGTGGAATAATCCCTATGTGACCACTGTGCGCAACGCGCCACGTTGCCGGCAGCCCAGCGCAAAGTGACGCCTTGCCCTCTTCACCCGACCAAGGTGATCAAAACGCCACACCTTCGGCAACCCAAAAAGGTGGGAGGAATTGGCCCACTTGGGTCGGAGTTGAGTCCCGAATACCACTTTCCTTTTCGCACTCTCGTAGTTTTCTTTGTTTTTTTTTTAATTTTTTTAATTAAATTTCTTTCGCACTCTTAGTCCACAACATGTTTTAGGACCAGGGGGTCACATAAATGATTGGAGAAAATTGCCCTAACCGCACCAGTTCTTCGATCCCTACTGTTTTTTTTTTTTGCTAAGGCCAAACCTGGCTTACCCGCTGGAGACTTTCTCGGCTTCTTTGATTTCCTGGGTTTTTTGTGCTCGTTAAGGTGTTATAAATCTCGGCGATCCTGGACACACGGGTTTTTGTTATCTACGGCGGAGGCGTGGCACTAAACTTTGCGAATGTTTTCCGAATTCCGTAGGCACGTCCGATCATAATTAATCTCCAAAGTCAACTCCCCGCCGGTGGCTTTCCAAAATTTACAAGAGCTCTACTCTGCCCAGAATTCTATTCTGCCGATCCTCCTTCTCGCTCTCACACACACTTTTGGCGCGTGCCAAACTTGGGGTGGGTTTTGCGTATGCTGCTTGTTGTTGTTGGTTGCGCGCGACACTTTTCTTTGGTTGTGTGTGTGCGAGCCGGCTGGAATGTGCGTATGTCTTTGCTCTGCTGCTGTACATGTGTGTGATTGTCTCTCTGGCTGCAATCAGTGCTGGACGATCGCGCTAGAGATGACTTAAAATGTGCTAGTTCCGCTCCATTGCGGGTTTAAACTAAAAATCCTATGCAAAATACTTAAAAGCTACAAAACAACTTACAAACTATTAAAAATGTCCCTAACCTGTTTCCCTAAATCCTTAATTCCTACAAAACAACTTAAAACTACAAATATTTCCCTAACTCCTTAAATCCTACAAAACAACTTAAAACTACAAATATTTCCCTATATCTTAAATCCTACAAAACATCTTAAAATTACAAATATTTCCCTATATCTTAATTCCTACAAAAAATGTGATTCTTCACAAAGTTTTGCATATATTTTCAATGAAAACGAAAAAAAAAATTTAAACAGCTGAAAAAATAAAAAAAAATTTTCGAAAAAAGCCAGATTTCCCGCTACCCGCTGTTTTAAATTTTTTCCCGCTTTAAACTTTGGAAAAAAAGCCAGATCTGACGGGAAAAACGCTGAGTTGGCAACGCTGGACCTGTGCGTGACAGCGAACTAAAGTTACGCTTCAGTCGCAATTGCAAATGCATTGAGGATTGATCATGGGTCGTGAAGAAAATAAAAGGTGTATTTGTTTTACAAATTTGAAGATGGCAAATCTATTTGTAATGTGTGTGGTTTGAAGCTAAGCGGAAAGCACATAACTAATCTGAGGCGCCATTTGTCCTCACAGCATTCAGAAACCATGGGTGATTTGGTTACAAGTAACACAAGTGCGAAACACACAGAAAAAAAAAGAAAGATTTCCATTGAGACAAATGAGAAAATAATTACTTCATCGATCGTGAAAATTATCACCACAGACGGCAGACCCTTTCTGTTATTGGATAGTGAAGGATTCCGCTACATAGTGAATCCCATTTTTGATGCGCTTTCAATGGATCACATAACGTCACGAAAAGTAATGGGACATGTTAAAGAAAAAGAGCTGTCCATCAGGCACGACATCAAGTCCTTGACAAGAGGAAAATTGATTTCACTAAAAATAGATGTTGCCACTAGGCTGGACAAAGCCATTTTAGGAGTCAACCTACAGATGATTAATTCTTCTATGGAAAAATGTCAAATCGTAATTAAAACCCTTGGCATGATTCAATTATATGAATCGCATACTGGTCGCTATATAAAGGAACGTATACTTGAAATTTTACAAGAATACGAAATAGATATAGAAAACATTTTTAGGTATGTACATTAGGGCGGGTCGATTTATTTTTGAATAGGCGTATAGCAGAATCGCAATCTATGGACAATTCTAAGAACATTTGCCCAAGAAACCATAGGACTAAAATAAAAACTTAGCGCATTTCAACCTTTAGGTTCTTAATACTCAGGCCAACAAAATGACCAACATTGTTGTTGTCCAGCCTTGCTGGTTATAAATATGATAAAGTTATCTGCCCAGATTCTAAAATGGCTTCGTTTAGCTCCATTTTTCGCAAGATTTGTGGAAAAACAATTTAATGCTCTTTTTTTCTTAATATTGGCCCTACTTATTAATTTCTGACCTTGTACGACAGATTACATATCAATGGAAAATAATTATAGCCGATAGTCCGAATTGGACCCAAAACCAGACTATTCACGATTTATAGTAATATTTAAAATAAATAATCGCCAGTGTGGTTGTTTGATTTGTCTTGAACATCCTTAGCATATGGCCGAACTTTTTCTCTAATTATGTAAATTTTTTGCATTTAAATCAGCTTATTTGGCCAAGTTTTGGCCTGTTTAAGCCCAAGAATATTAAAATTTATGGGAGGATAACTAGATTAATACACTAAATTTGTATAGGAACTGTTAAAAGGCTACTTGGTTCAAAATAGAATTTAGATAAAACTAAACCAGACCTAAATAACTAATGGGAAATCAAGTAGCCTTTTATATTTCCTATAAAAATTTGGTGTATAAATCTAGTTGTCCTCCCATAAATTTTAAAAATTTTATTTAGCTTAAGCTGGCCAAAACTTTGCAAATGAGCTCATATAAATGCAACAAAATTTACATAATTAGATAACAAATTTGGCCATATGGTAAGGATGTTAAAATACAAATCAAACAACCATACTGGCCTAAAGTAAATTATTTGTTTTAAAATATTACTATAAATCGTGAATTGTCCGACTTTAAAGTCCAATTCTGACTCTTTTGGCTGTAATTATTTTCCATTGATATGTAATCTGTCGTATAGACTCCACAAGTTCAGAAATTAATGCCAAGTAGGGCCAATATTAAGAAAAAAGAGCATTAAATTTGTTTTTCCGCCAAATCTTGCGACCAACAACCGATGAAGCTAAACCGAAGCCAACAACACAATGTTGGTCATTTTTTTGACCTGTGTTATTTATAAACCTTAAGGTTGAAATGCGGCGTCTAAGTTTTTATTTTAGACCTATGGTTTCTTGGGCAAATGTTCTTAGAATTGTCCATAGATTGCGATTCTGCTATACGCCTATTTCATTTTTTTTGCCCCATACAAATCGACCCGCCCTAATGTACATCTTTCCGAACGCAGATTTATTGTAATCTTCAATATTAATATATTAAAAAAATGCATATTGTAGTATGATAGGTTATATTAAGGTCCATCTACGCATGGCCACTCTGGCAGCAACTTACTTTAATCTATTATAATCTAGTCTAGTTAGTTTATTACTCTTTGCTTTATCGATATATCATCTAACCGATAGTTATTAAGCACACATTGTTATCGATAAGCTTCGAGTCGATTACCAATAAACATGCAGACTCAGTTCTGATCGAGCATTGAAACTAAAGAGAAGTGAGTGTCATTTGTCTCCCACAAATTCAGAAGTGGTTCGAAGTCACAAAATGGACGATCTAGACATTGAGAAATTTAAAGTTATTCAACTAAAAAGTGGTTGGAAGTACTGTGGCTTTCACAAAAGGCACGAAAGCGGAATTAGTGGCGCGCCCGAACCAAATTTCGCCAGAGCACGAGGCGGCTGCCCAGATTTAAATGCCGAACTAGAGCTGAGCAGTATGGACGACATACAACAAAACCAACTTAATCCTGACGCCCAGGGGGCAAATGAACAAATAACTACTCATGCAGAGGAACAACAACAAGACTTGATCAGCGAAGATTCGAGAAATCGTGAGACCGACCAAGATGGCGCCATGTCGATGCAGCTGCAGGCAGAAGTCCAGAACATTCTTCCGCAACATGAACTGCTTGATTTAATTGAACAGTTACGAACGGAGGTGAAGACAAACCAAATTTTGCGGGAACAAGCCAACTCACATGCTTGAACCTTTTGAGAAGATATGTGATCAGCTGATCATTGCATTTGGTGGCAAAATTTCCAAAGCAGACATGAGACGAAAGCTCGAGCAGCGAAAGTGGCAACAACACGAAAAATTTGCTATTTATTTTGAAGAGAAGATGATGCTGGCCCAATCTTTAAATGTCGACGCAGATGAGCTGTTGGAACAGATTATAGAAGGAGTACCGTCTGAGAATTTGCGTAATCAAGCGCACATCCAATGTTTTGCAGGGCTGGAGCAGATGCTGCTGGCATTTGCAAACATATGTCTTCCAAAACGGGAGCCAACAGGTGACAAGGCGACAGCACGGTTCAAAAGTGGTTGGCAGAAATGATTGGAGATGCAGAAATTGTAACTCTCAAGGCCATTTCGCTAAAGATTGCCGCAAGACGAAAAGGGAGCCTGGCTCGTCCTACGCATGCGGTGAGATGGTACACTTTGTTGCAAAGTGCCAGAAAAAGAAAAGCGGAGCTGATTACATCAACAACTATGTAAGATATTTTAAAATTTATTTCATAAACAATACCAAAGAATCTATAATTACAGAATGCCTCATAGACTCTGGAAGCGCGATTTAATTTATTAAAAAATCATATGTACCAGAAAATATTATTCTGTATCCAGTATTTATTACGGATTGAACCGAAGTCAACTTAAAGTATTTGGGAAAACTTTATGTTTCATATTTAAAGGATCAATAAAAATTTATTTTAATTTAATCGCGGTTCCAGATGAGTCTATGGGACATGGGATTGTGCTGGGTAGAGATTTTATGAGTGCATGTGGTTTGAGCATAGATCCAGATACCCTGAACATGATGGAAGTAAAAAATATTGATGAAAATGAATTAATTTTGTTAAACAAAGATGCAAAGAATGTATTGGCTGACAAGACAACAGAGACCTGCGTTTCGAAAGGTGCATGCATTTTCGCATAAGGTGTATGCGAAAAATAAGTCAAGGGCAACCAAATGATAAGCATAGTAAAAGCAAATCAGAAGATTTGAGGCAATATGAAACGGCTGAGGTCGATAAAGGAAAATTGTTATGTGATAATACTATTAGGGAACAACTGATAAGTGGTACAACTGTTAAGGAGCAACTGTTAGAAAAAGAAACTGTTATGGAAAAATGCTAAGAAAAGAGACAGTTAAAGAGGAGGGAATATGTGATCACGGTAGCCACTTAAAAAAATTTAAATGCTCCAAAAAAATTTAAAAATGATCCATGACAAAAAAAAATGCTCCAAAAAAGGCTCCATTCTAATTAAAAAGAAATACCGATCAACAAAAACGTACAGGAAATTATTATTTTTCATCAATTTATTAATACAGTCGAACTTAGATTTTACGAACATCCAGAACAATGCAATTGCGTTCAATTTTCAGTAAGATTCGCTCACTTTACTATGATTTTCTACGCCAGTAACTCGAATGTTCATGCGTTTTCAATATACCTGGAACGAATTTTTAAATAAACTATTTTGATTGTAATTTTTTACCAAAACAAACGAAAATTGTTTTTAGGAAATATATCTTCGGTTATAAATTTGCCGATAACAATTAATAACACTGTGATTGTTTTTTCCAAAAAAATAAAAATGACAAGACCAACTTGAACGGTTTTTCTCCAAATTCGGGGCCTTAGGAATCAAACTTTATCATTACCGTTTTGAGTTAACACGATTTTTTTCAAATTCCAAAAATATATTTAATACTCGCAAAATCTAAATAAATAGATTTTAATCTCGTCTAATTAAATACATTTATAGTTTTTCGATATCATTGCGAAATCAAAAGTAATAGATCAAGAGCTAAAAAAATTACAAATATTTTTACATAATTTTAATTACTGAAATGACATTATATTAGGAAACATTTAATCAGAAATCACTTGATAAATTATTTTACTGTAAATTTCTAAATATTTGGTATGTATAAAAAAATTTGAGATTAATTTAATTTAAAAAAGTAATATTTTTGACCATAAATTTTAAAAGCGCAATGATATCGAAAGCTGTAATGTAGTCAATTAGAGGACATTTCAATCTATTTATTTAGATTTCATAAGAATCAGTTATCATTTTATTTCAATCTTCAAAAATGTTAACTTGATAAAAAAGCTAAAGAAATATGTTGTATGGAGCCATAGTCATAACAAAAGGAATTGCCGCGCAGTTTGGAATTTCTTTTAACAGTCTATCCACAAAATTTAAAAAAACAAACGTGATTATATTATTATGACAATTGCTGCCAGGTTTAGTTGCAAAATGCCATACCAATTTGTGTTTTGTGTTTGTTACGAAAAAACTTTCATCTTAATTTTATTATTTTGAACTTTTAAAAAATATTTTGCTATGCCTAAAAGTCTCCGTTTTCAAAAAAAAGGCTCCAGGGCTCCAACGAGAAAAAAAGATCCATTTTGGAGCGTTTGCTCCAAATGCGGCAACCGTGTATGTGATGCTATGATAAAGAATGAAGTTGATAATGTAAAAGGTGGTTTGAGGATCTGTTGCTCGAAAGTTTTGACAAAGACATGTTTTTTGATAAATGTGGCTGATGGAAATATGGCTGAATATAATTGTAGAAGAGGTCAGCAATGAAATAAAATGTCGATTTGTGGAAATGTTTGAGAAAAATTATGTACAAGCAAAAAGGATTGAGGAGCCCCTAATTAAATGTGAGATGAAGATATCGTTGAAGAAGTAAGCCGTTTAATCGTTCGCCTAGAAGACTGTCATATACGGAGAAGGATAAGCTTCAGAAAATTTTAGACGAATATTTGGAAAAAAGGGATCATACGTCCAACGATTCAGAGTATGCATCACAGGTGGTGTTAGTGAAAAGAAGATAGACGAGTTGAGATTATGAGTTGATTATCGGATACTGAATAAGTATTTGTTGAAGGACAACTATCCGTTGCCATTGCCAGACGATTTATTGGACAAGTTGGTGAATAAAACGGTATTCTCAAAGCTTGACCTTAAAAATGGATACTTTCATGTTTTTGTTATTGAGGAGTCGGTGAAGTTTACGTCTTTTGTCACACCTTTGGGTCGGTACGAATTCCTTAGGATGCCAATGGGAATCAAAAATGCCCCTGCAGTGTTCCAACGGTTTGTGAATAAGATTTTTGCAGATCTGATTAGAAAAAAATAAGGTAGTGGTCTATATGGATGACATTATGATTGCGAGTGTGAATATGGAAGAACATTTAGAGACAATGAAAGAGGTTTTGACAAGACTGGTTCAGAATAAGTTGGAATTGCGAGTGGACAAATGCGAGTTCATGCAATCGAGCATTAAATACTTAGGATTTCTGATATCAAGAGATGGTATCAAGGCTGATGACAAGGGCATCGAAGCAATTAAGAATTTTCCGGTGCCAGACAAAGCACATGCGGTGCAAAGTTTTTTGGGGATTATGCTCGTATTTTTAGAATATTCATGAAGAATTTTTTAACAGCTGCCGCTTTACGACTTATTAAGAAAAGACAAACAATTTATATTTGGTGAAATCGAGCTGAATTGTTTTTCAACGCTTAAAGAAAAGCTCATTCAATCGCCGGTATTATCCATTTATGATTATATGATGAAATAGAATTGCATTGCGATGCAAGCGCGCTAGGATTTGGGGGCTGTATTGTTGCAGAAGAAAGGTGATGGAAAGTTGCATCTAATATTTTATTTCTCCAAACGGACAACGGATACGTAATCTAAGTATTACAGTTTCGAACTGGAGACGTTAGCAATTGTGTGTGCCTTACGGAGATTTAGAATCTATCTACAGGGGAAACGGTTTAAGATAGTTACAGATTGCACCCGTTAACTCTGACGTTAAGCAAGGTCGAGTTAATCTAGAATTGGCCCTTAGATGGGCGCTAGAATTGCAGAACTACGACTATGAGCTGGTGCACAGAGCGGGGTGCAAAATGCAACATGTAGATGCTCTTAGTAGATGCACTAACATTTTAATAGTAGAGACAAATAGCTTTGAGGATAACATGGTTATTTGCCAGGCTAAAGATCCGAAGATACACAGGATTCGGAAACAGTTAGAGAAAGGAGAACATAAAATGTTTGAAATGAGAAACGGGATTATTTACAGGAAAACTAAAGATGACAGATTACTCTTTTACGTACCAGAAGACATGGAACGTCATATACTGTACAAGTATCATAATGAACATATAGGTAGAGACAAAATGATGGACACTATTTCAAAGAGTTATTGGTTTGAAAAGGCCAAAGAAAAGTGTACTAACCATATAGAGAATTGCCTGAAGTGTGTGGCATTCTCTCCAAAGACTGGAAAAGTAGAGGGATATTTACATAGTATACCGAAAGGAGATAAGCCATTTGATTTGATACACATCGATCATTATGGGCCGATAGCAGCAGGAAGGGCGAACAAAACACATATTTGTGGTGGTGGACTCCACAAAGTTTGTTAGGTTGTATACAACGAAAACCACAGAATACGAGAGAGGTGATCAAAGCATTAAAGGATTATTTTAGAGCGTACAGTAGGCCGAAGTGTATAGTGTCTGACCGAGGTAGCTGTTTTAAGTCGAGTGAATTTGAGGAATATAGCAACGGGGCTCTCCACAGGCAAATGGACAAGTTGAGCGTATAAACAGGAGCCTAGGACCAATGATTTCAGTTAGTAGAACCAGAAAAAAGGACTTCACTGGGATTTAGTGATTGAACAAGTAGAACACGCAATAAACAATACTGTTCATCGAAGTGTCAAACAGCTCCCAAGTAAATTGCTCTTTGGAATATACAGAAAGGTAAAAATTATTGATGAAGTAAGAGAAAAACTGGAAGAAGTAAATGAGCAGGTTAAGGATAAAGGGTTAAAAGAGATAAGGAAAGAAGCTGAAGAAAATCAGAAACAAGCACAGGCGTACAATAAAGAATATTTTGATAAATCCAAGAAAAAGCCTAAGGGGTATAAAAAAGGTGATTATGTTATGGTAAAGAATTTCGATAGTACTGTAGGAGCTTCTAGAAAGTTAATTCCCAAAAACAATGGGCCGTATGTAGTTGCGAAATGACAGGTTTCTGTTGGGTTGGGAAAAGAAAATGAATTATACAAAATTGTAATAAAATTAAGTATCTAATAATTGTAAATAATATCTCTAACCTCCAACTTGTCAGGATGGCCGAGTTGTAGTAGGATAGGTTATATTAAGGTCCATCTACGCATGGCCACTCTGGCAGCAACTTACTTTAATCTATTATAATCTAGTCTAGTTAGTTTATTACTCTTTGCTTTATCGATATATCATCTAACCGATAGTTATTAAGCACACATTGTTATCGATAAGCTTCGAGTCGATTACCAATAAACATGCAGACTCAGTTCTGATCGAGCATTGAAACTAAAGAGAAGTGAGTGTCATTTGTCTCCCACAATATTTTTATCAGCATAACTTCAGACAATGGCAAAAATATGATCAAGGCCATCGAAATCTTGAACGAAGAGGCGACAGAGCAATTCCTGTTCGAATATGATACCAGCAGCGGCGAACTCATGGACAAGTTGGATTCCATAAACCATCTTGTACGATGCGCTGTGCTGTTCAATTGTGCGTTTACGATGTAAACAAGCAAAGCGAGATCAGCGAAAATATAACTATTTGCCGTAACTTGTGCAAAATCTTTGCGTACAGGAACCCATAGGTGAGTAAAAATCTATAATAAGAAAATATATAGGGGATTCACGACAACTTAATAGATAACCTGTTAAAAAATGAAATCTCCAACAACAAAATGTACTACCGAAAAATAACCTGACATCACCAGCCTAGAGCTGGGTCATGTGGTTGCCTGGTTAAAATTCAATTTCAGTATTGGTAAACACTTCAAACAGTGTGTACCTATTAGGTGCCAGAATTGTAATATTTTGATGATAAGGCGCCACTATTTTATAAAGCACACTAAGCTGTCACTTCGACCTTGGTGACAATGGTGTAGAGGTTAAGGTGTGAGACTGGAAGTCAACAAAACCTGAGTTCAAATTACGGTAAGGTCGGTCTAGAATTAATTTTTTTTTTTTGTTCTTTAAGAACCTTTTTACGATTGCAATTACATAAAATGCAATCACATATTATTTTAAGCCATTATCTTTTAGTATATTTTAAACTTACGTGACATAAATTTTTTCAATATAGTTGGCTCTGATTTATTGAGTTTTAATAATCAAGAAATTTACTCAAAAGTGTGTTCACGACAGATGTAGATTAAATATTATTTTTCAATAGGCTATCAAATAAGCAAGTTGTCGTGAATACCCTAATAAATAAATTTTAAAGAATATAAAAAAAATCATACCATTTTACTTTTCAACTTGCCCAGACGTATGCTCATGGAGCACAATAGGAGTATACCAACACTTGATGTGGCCACCAGATGGAATTCAACATTTACCATTTTGAAAAAATTGTTGGAGCTGAGAGAGTTCCTTGCTGCGGAATCATTTCCAATCTTGACCATTGACTGGGACTGGGTCGAGCTTTATGTTGATGCATTTAATGATACATTCGAGGCTACTTTAAGGTTACAGCATGAACAACTGGTCTATAAAGACTTTTCATCTTATGGATGGAACTTAGATTGAAATGCGAAAAGAGCCAAAATTATATAGCACAAATGTTATACGATCAGCTTAAGGTGAGGGAGGGTAAGCTACTTAAAAATGAAGCTTTGTTGGCTGCCATTTATATGGATCCACGCATAAGCTTGGTTTTAACCAACAACAAAAAAATGTTGGCGAAAAAAAAACTAAAACAAATTGCATTCCGCATTTACCAACTTAAGCAAGTAAGCAAGCCGAGTCTAAGACAGTATGTTTGAAGAGTCCCGTCTAATGTGGTTATATCATTGTTTATTGAATGTTGTTTCTAGTAAGTGTTTTTTATACCCGTTACTCGTAGAGTAAAAAGGGTATACTAAGTTCGTGCAAATGTATGTAACAGGCAGAAGGAAGCATTTCCGACCCCATAAAGTATATATATTCTTGATCAGCACCAATAGCAGAGTCGATAAAGACATGTCCGTCTGTCCGTCTGTCCGTCCGTCCGTCCGTCCGTCTGTCCGTATGAACACCTAGATCTCAGAGACTATAAGAGCTAGAGCTACCAAATTTTCAGTGTAGACTTGTATTGCTTGCAGGCAGATCAAGTTTGTTTCAAATTTTTGCCACGCCCCCTCCCGCCCCCGCAATTTGAAAAAAACCTCATATCTCCCACAATTTTGAAAATAGACTGTTCAAACCTTCTAGACATAAATTTAAATCATCATTACCTGTCGATCCGCCATACATCATTTTTCGATCAAATGAACGATTAAAGAGTTGCCACCCACGCAATTTGAAAAAAACCTCATATCTCCCACAATTTTCAAAATAGACTGTTCAAACCTTCTAGACATATATTTTAATCATCATTACCTGTCGATCCGCCATACATCATTTTTCGATCAGATGAACTATAGTAGAGTTGCCACCACCGCAATTTAAAAAAATACCTCATATCTCCCACAATTTTTATAATAGATTGTTTGAACCTTCTAGACATATATTTTAATAATTATTACCTATCGATCAGCCATACATCATTTTTCGATCAGATGAACGATAGTAGAGTTGCCACCCCCGCAATTAGAAAAATAACTCATATCTCCCACAATTTTAAAAGTAGATAATTCGAACCCTCTAGACATATATTTTAATCATCACTACCTATCGATCCGCCATACATCGTTTCCTGATCAGATGAACGATAGAAAGTTCACCGCCCCCTGCAATTTAAAAATACCTCATATCACCCACAATTTTGAAAATAGATTGTTTGAACCCTCTAGACACTTTAATAATTATTACCATTCGATCAGCCATACATCATTTCCTGATCAGATGAGCTATAGTAGAGTTGCTCCCCTGCAAATTAGAAAGAAACTCATTTCTCCCACAATTAGGATATGTTTATATCCTGAGTAACGGGTATATCGAGCAGGGCCGATTTAACTTACGCTCTCGTTTAGATATTACATTGTGTCTGTCATTAACTAATAAAATAACTAAACTTTAATACTTAGCTCATAAATAATGTTAATATAATCTTTAAAATTCCTTGGTATAAATAGAATTTTGCATCGCACTCTCTAGAAGAATTGACAAGTCGCTCAGAAGATCAACTCTCTATATGTACAACTAGCTCAGAGGAAAAGTCGCCGTTCGCTGCATATTTGGATGGAGTTCAATACGTGTCCCAAGCCCAAACAGAGCCAATAACAGACAAATTGTCAAAATTATATACTGACATTGAGATCTTTGATGCAGGGACCGACCAAATCACTCCTTTTTTATATAAAAATCAGAAAATAAAAATTATTTTTGATTTTTAATTTTTTTCCTCTCGAAGTAATAGTTATAAAAGATTTTTATTATTTTTTCATCGTTTATAATAATTTCGACTGATTTTATTTATAAAAAACAACAATAATTAGTTACTTGTCGTGCTTATTTGGAAAAAATAGAAGCACTGGCTTACGCCGATGTTTTAAATACCCTGCAGTTTTTGAAAGGCGCTACCATGATAACAAAAGTTTTTCTCACTAGAATTAGTTTTTTGACCGATCGTTCCTATGGCAGAAAGACAGCATGCGATAAATTTTTCCGAATTGTGTGGAAGTATTTGAAACTAGTATATACCACGATTGGTGATGCTACGATGAAAAAAAAAAGTTTTTCCCACTAGAACTAGTTTTTGGACAGACCCTTTATATGGCAGCTATATGCTATAGTCATCCGATTTTGATAAATTTTTCCAGAATTGTGTGGAAGCAATAAAACTTATATGTACCACGTTTGGCGCTACGATGGAAAACAAAAAAGTTTTTCTCATTAGAACTAGTTTTTGGACCGATCGTTCCTATGGCAGCTATATGCTATAGTCATCCGATTTCGATCAATTTTCCAGAATTGTGTGGAAATATATGAAACAAATATATACAAGATTGGTGATGCTTCGATCGAAAAACAAAAAGTTTTTCTCACAAGAACAAGTTTTTGAACCGAACGTTTATATGGCAGCTATATGCTATAGTCATCCGATTTTGATAAATTTTTCCAGAATTGTGTAGAAGCATATAAAACTTATATGTACCAGATTAGTGACGCTACGATGAAAACAAAAAGTTTTTCTCATTAGAACTAGTTTTTTGAACCGATCTTTGTTGTAGTCGTCCGCCGATTCGCGTGTATTTAAAGACTTTTGCAAAGTTTTGTCAAGATAGCTTTAAAACTGAGGAGGAGATAGCATAGAAACAGACGGACAGACGGAGACGGACGGACGGACAGCGACACGCCGACAAGAATGAACAGCTCGTCTGCTGATCAAGAAATATACTTTGTGGTCGGAAATGCTTCCTTCTATGCGTTACAAACATCGTGACAATTTTAATATACCCTCTGCAAGGGTATAAAAATCATTGATGATGTTTTATTTCGAGTTTTATTTTATTTACTCAAGCATAACGATTATTCTCGATTGTTTTTCGTTTCTAATCAAAGCATACAAATTATTAAGGATTTTTATACCCTTGCAGAGGGTATATTAAAATTGTCACGATGTTTGTAACGCATAGAAGGAAGCATTTCCGACCACATAAAGTATATATATTCTTGATCAGCATGACGAGCTGAGTTCATTTCCGTTTGTCCGTCTGTCCGTCCGTCCGTCCGTCCGTCCGTCCGTCCGTCCGTCCGTCCGTCCGTCTGTCCGTCTGTTTCTATGCTATCTCCTCCCTCAGTTTTAAAGCTATCTTGACCAAACTTTGCAAAAAGTCTTTAAATACAAATACGCTGCACATTTGTCGGAATCGGCCGGATCGGATGACTATATCATATAGCTGCCATAGGAACGATCGGTCCAAAAACTAGTTCTAATGAAAAAAACTTTTTTGTTTTCCATCGTAGCGTCACCAATCGTGGTATGTAAAAGTTTTATATGCTTCCACACAATTCTGGAAAAATTTATCAAAATCGGATGACTATAGCATATAGCTGCCATATAAACGGTCGCTCAAAAACTAGTTCTAGTGAGAAAAACTTTTTTGTTTTCCATCGTAGCGTCACCAATCGTGGTATATATTAGTCTTATATGATTCCACACAATTCTGGAAAAATTTATCGAAATCGGATGACTATAGCATATAGCTGCCATATAAACAATCGGTCCAACAACTAGTTCTAGTGAGAAAAACTTTTTTGTTTTCCATCGTAGCATCACCAATCGTGGTGTATATTAGCTTTATATACTTCCACACAATTCTGGAAAAATTGATCGATATCGGATGACTATAGCATATAGCTGCCATAGGAACGATCGGTCTAAAAACTAATTCTAGTGAGAAAAACTTTTTGGTTATCAATGGTAGCGCCTTTCAAAAACTGCAAGGGAATTTAAAACATCGGCGTAGTCGATGTTAGCCTTCTATTTTTTTGTTTGAAAATCAAGAATATTAATCCCAATAAGAATTTGTTTTCAGAAGTTGATTTGTTATACAAAGTAGACGACAGGGCTGTAAATGAATCAATCATTTGGAGATTGATTCACGATTCAATCTCAACCTGATTTTAAAAATAAAGATTTCATTCATTTCGGCTTTAAATCATCAAGATTTAAATCTGATTCAATCATTTAAGATTGCTTTAAGGTGATTTATAAATCATTTTAACGCAATCAGATTGTTTACATTTTGATTTAATTCATTTGATTTAAATCATTGAAGATTTAAATCTGGGAGATTTAAATCTTCAAAGATTTAAATCATTTGATTTAAATCAAGCTATTGAAATCATTGATGATTTAAAATAATTAGTTGCAATCATTTTTGAAAAGATTTAAATAGCTTGATTTAAATCTAATGATTTAAATCTTTGAAGATTTAAATCACAAAATGATTGAAATCTATGAAGATTTAAATCTTTAGTGATTTAAATCCCAAAATGACTTAATTCAAATTTTTAATCTGTTTAGATAAATATAAAATTTAGACTTAAGGTAACTGCGAAATCCATTAAAAAAACTATGATTTAGTTGAATGCTCATGTATTTGACCATGTTGTAATGTGTTTGGTTAAACGATTTTGTTCACTTTCAAAAGTAGCAACTGTTCAAAATGTTCATCCGTAAGACAACCTCGCCTTGGTGTATTTAGAAATGAAGCATGCGAAAAAAGACTCTCCACTGCTGCTGAAGATGGCAGCGGACAATTAAATTTAAGAAATGCTTTCTTCATAAAGTAATATTTATTTAACTTTTGTAAGCCTTTTGAGTTATCGGCAACGTAAGCATATAACTCCGATTGCCATTCATGAGAACCGGATTGGGACTGCTCGTCGGGGGTTTCTAGAAAAACATTAGGTTACAATTTTAAATATTTTTGTTGGATAAAAAGTTTTAACGAACCTAATATTCCAAAATCAAAATATTTAGATGCCTCCGAATCATCAATCTGATTTACCTCTTCAGATACCGCATCCTTAAAAAAGTTTTTGAGTGCCGTCTTCACAGTTTCCATCACTTCGGCTTCTTTATAGCTATCGGAAGCTGGATTTATTGCCTTGATCCATTTTAGTTTGACTGAAGGGCAGAGAACGGAAGCAACAACAGCTGATTCCGACCCCTTTTTAAAATTAACATATGTGTCGAATCTGTTGTCCAATGCTGATAGCAATCGATTTGCCATTTCAACAACATAATCACTGGAAGAGAAGAGATTGGCTGGGTGGATAAAAACAACAATAATTCGAGTAATACCAATGGTTATTTTGTATACTTACCTTTTCAACTATTTCGAAGAACTCTTGAAACAAATATGGCAATTCTTCGACAATATTTTGCGAAGAAGTATCGTCTGAAATCTCAATTTTAGCTTCAAAATTTAAATAATTATTTTCATCCATAGATATTTCACTTAAAACACTTCCCTCTGACGAATTGATGTATATAGACTCTGTGGCAGACCTATCAATTTGTTTCTTTTTCGAAACTGATTGTCCATCTTGCAGATTTTTAGCAGGTTCGCAAAACCGCCTTTTTTTTCCCGTGTCGATGGTAAAATCCGGATCTAAGAGATCGTCATCGCAAGAAAAATCGTAAAAAATATTGTTTTCAGACATTTTAAAGAATGTTTATTAAACGAAAATTGTCTGACCGCACTACAGCAACGTCAAACTAATTATTTTATATAGGAGCTAGGTATGGGACAAAAGTGCTTTAAGAACAAAAGCAAACTACGTCTAGCTTTTATTTAGCGACATTCTATAGTAGATTTTCGTAATAATTTATTAATAGAGCGGAGTAGTTACTAATCAGCTTCCAATTCCGGACGCATTCCGACATATTTGGCATTATAGTACATACATAAAATATACAAAAATAATTTTGCTAAGTGTGCCTTAACGATTCTAAATCATTTAATTTAATTAATTGTATTTCCTTTTAACAGATTTAAAGATTTGAATTAAATCATTTTGTGATTTAAATCATTAAAGATTTAAATCATTTTGTGATTTAAATCTACAAAGATTTAAATCATTTGATTTAAATCAAGCTATTTAAATCTTTTTAAAAATGATTGCAAATAATTGATTTAAATCATCAATGATTTCAAAAGAATGATTTAAATCAAATGATTTAAATCTTTGTAGATTTAAATCTTGAAGATTTAAATCTTCAATGATTTAAATCAAATGAATTAAATCAAAATGTAAACAATCTGATTGCTGAAAAATGATTTATAAATCACCTTAAAGCAATCTTCAATGATTGAATCAGATTTAAATCTTGGTGATTTAAAGAAGAATTGAATGCAATCAATATGTAAATAAATCTGAGAGATTTGAAATCAAAAATGATTTAAATCTTTTACAGCTCTGGTAGACGAAGGTTTTTACAGGGGCGCGATATAAAAGCCTTCGATGGTTCAAAACATGAAGAACTCGAATTAAGTCTCCAATAATAATTATTGACTAGGAATTATTGCCGTACAGTCTGCTCGGCTGTGCATAATGGGCGCTTTGCCCTGCGAATCGAAAGAAGGTGACTAAATGCCATTTTTGGGTAGCTTTTTGCTCGTTTATGACTTTGGTAAAGAGCATGCATGTAGCTATAGGCATACCAACAGTTTCTATATCGGGAAGGAGCTTTTGCCATCGATGTTCCGATGTCCCTTTGGGACAAAAGAAGAGCCATCAGTATGAATATTTATCGAGTTAGGTGGCCCTGCAGACATTGATTTCACTCTTCTTTAGAAGGGATGAAGACGTGAAGCATAAATGTTAAACACGAAGCTTAGAGGCGCAGCTCTCTCAGTGCAGAACACATAAATTCTTTATTAATTGTCAATCTGAATTCAGAATAAAAAAACCAAATTATGTATGTTTAATTCAATGCATGTATTTTCTTGTTTTTCAACATAACATTTATGCACATGCCTTGATCAGGCTTTCATTCTCGCACACAGCAAGAAAAAACACTTTAAGCAGACACTTATTGAGCAGTGTTCTTTTAAAAACAGTTTTGCAGTAAGCAATCACTCTAAAGTGTCTCACTGAGTTGTTGTTGAGAGACTACTTCGTTTGTTTGGTTGAGCCGTACACTCGGACTGAAGAGCGAAAGCGAAACGAAAAATGTTTTCCGCTCTGAGAGGGGTCGTGTGTGTAACATTTTTTTCTGTTTTGTCCATGTGCAGACTGCATGGGAAAATTAGGTTGACGGTTATTTGCGAGCTCTGGAATCAACCTGTCAGGCAGGAAAAATTCAGTTTGTTCAGCTGTCTAATATGAGCTAGTCCGACCTAACGAAACAAATATAAAGGAGCGCACTACCAGCATTAAAAAAAAAATATTTTATAATATTTGTTTTTTGATCGCTTTTTTAATGTCTTCTTTCCAACAAGAAGTAAAATATTTATTAATTTTGGTTCGAAATAAACGGATATGAAAACAATGTTTTCCATAGTAAATGACCTTGCCTCACATCTAATGAATTCGTAATCAGGGATTCAAAGAGGTACAAGCATCGTAACCGTGCCCCGAAAAAAAAACCAAATAAATTTTAACCCATTGTGATCTTTAAGGGGTTATACGCAGTTGCAAGGCCTACATAGGACGTACTCTATTTTGCAAGTATACTGCAGTCCGAATCGCTTCCGCCCAAAATGCTTCGCTTAATCCGGAATGTAGCATCATGCTTCTGAAATCAAAAAACGGGATATATCCTTTTTAGGAGATAGATGAATGCTGGAGTTGATTAAGGGACTAGTCCAAATTTCAATGTTTAATGAAATGGCGACAGTTTAAAAAAAAAAAAAAAAATTCCATTAAAATTTTTGAGAAAAATGGTTTGAAAAATATAAACAATCAGAGGTTTTTTCCATAACAACTGATTAAAACTTGCATTATTTTTTTTTTTGGGTATAATTACCTACACATCTTACCAAGAATTTTTCGATGATGACAGATTTCGAATTCGGCCTAAGAAACATCAATTAGAAGAGTTAGATAGTCATGTGTAGAAGAAGATAAGGCGTCCTTACAAATATGGGTATTTCTCCGAAAATATTTACCGGATCTGTTTGAAATTTTCAGAGAATATACTTAAATATATCTTCATTCCGAAAATGCCTTCACTACATTATAAGTTACTAAAAAGTAACAGTAATATGTAAAAAATTTTGTATTAGGGTTACACTATTTAAAAATCAAACTAATAAAAAAGGACACAACAGAACCAAAAAAAAAAAAAAACGAGAAGGCAAAGCTAACTTCAACTGTGCCGAAGTTTTAATACACTTGACAAACTTTATTCCAACTGATTTAACCGGTAAAATATATATAGAATATTGATATCAGATATTTAAAATTTTTAAATCATTGATAATAAAAATTTAATACCATAAAAAAACTTTTCTTAGTAAAACACATTTTCCGACCGATCGGTCCTATGGCTGCTTTATGCTATAGTCATCCGATTTTGATAAATTTTTTTAAAATTATGTGAAAGCATATAATTCTAATATATACCAAAAATGGGGGCGCTACGATAGAAAACAAAAAAGTTTTTCTCACTAGAAGTAGTTTTTTGACCGACCGTTTATATGGCAGCTATATGCTATAGTCATCCGATTTTGATAAATTTTTACAGAATTATGTGGAAGCATATAAAACTAACATATACCAAGATTAGTGACGCTACGATGGAAAACAAAAAAGTTTTTCTCACTAGAACTAGTTCTTAGACCGATCGTTCCTATGGCAGCTATATGATATAGTCATCCGATCCGGCCGGTTCCGACATATTAGTTGCGTGCAGTAAAAAGAAGACTATGTGCAAAATTTCAGCTCGATAGCTTTAAAACTGAGAGACTAGTTCGCGTAGAAACAGACAGACGGTCAGACGGACGGACGGACAGACGGAATTGAACTCAGCTCGTCGTCCTGATCAAGAATATATATAGTTTATGGGGTCGGAAATGAATATTTCTATGCGTTACAAACTTCTGGGCAAAATTAACCCATTTCACGTCGCTGTTCGACTAGTCGAACAGCAAAATTACTAATATTTAAAAAAAAATTCTCTCTGAGACATAGTAAAGCCAATTGATTAGGTAGATACACTATACTATAGTAAATTTAATTGGCTTTCAGATAAAAATATTCCGATCACCCCAACCTTGGGGGTGGGATACAGGTGGGGGCTGAAAAAAACCTTACATGAAGACCTCTTTTCTACAAGCTAAAAAACATATAACTATAAATATTTTGTTTCCGACAAACATTTGTTATAGTGGGGAAAGATCAAAAATAGTCACAGAAAAAACAAATCAATTAAAAAGTAACTCTGGGAGACTTTAGCACAACTGCGAAAGTGACTGTACGAGAAGTCGAACAACGGCGGTAGCAGTCAAATTGACACAGCGCGCGAGTTACCGCTTCGCTCCACCCTACACCCACAGACCCAGCACCACCAAAGCCTCCTCGTGCATAGCACATTAACCCGATGACAACAACAACAACTGTTGGCCCAATTGTGGTACAACAATCCCGGATGTGTTTATACACAAGACACCTAGCCAACAACAACAACAGCAGTTGACCAAACTGCAACGCAGCGATCCGCTGACAACAGTAGTCCAGCGGCCACCATGAGCCGCCGCATTCAGCGGATGCAAGCCAGCTGCTGTGTAAGCACTTTTGGCAATACTTTAAGCTTTGTATCTGTATTTATAATTCTTAGAATTTTAATTGCTTCGCTGTGACGAAGCTTAGGGCTATATATATTAACAAAAGAGACATAATAAATCAGTTTCTTATGAGAATTCCAAATTGACGGTCTCGTTATTCGGGGCGGTTCATAACTGTGGCAGTCGGCAGTCCTCGCGAAAGTCCGGGTGTCAAAATCCTTCGAATATAGTGCAACTAAAAAAAAAACAAACATCTGTACAAAAAAAAAAAAAAAACATAAAGTGAAATTAAAAACAAAAAGTGGAAAAATAATATTTATATTCTCAAACAAAAGTGCCAAAATACAAAAATACATAAATAAATAAGGATGAAAAATCTACTAGAAGGTGAATGAATATCACTGTGGATTTTCCTCGGCATATAAGTTTAATGAATATAAACTTCCGCCACTAAAAAAGCAATAAGAATAGAAATAAGAATTCTTGAGCAGCACGACCATTAAAACCGGTTGGCTCTTGACATATTTGTGTACGCCTAGTGCCTGAATATCACTAGTAGCTACAAAGTCAACAAGATTATTTGTTCTAAATTGCATAAAAATAAAATTTAATAAAAAAAAAAAAAACATTATCAACACAACTACGAAGGATAAGGCAGCGGACAGCGAGGGAACCATGATATACATTCTGTTCTTGGTACAAGCGTGAGTAAAGACTTATAAAAAAAAAAATATATATACAAAATTATAAATAAATAAAAAAAAAAAAATTAAAAAATAAAAATAAGGCAAAGCAAAAATGGTATTCAGGAATTAATTCTAAGTATCCAATATTCGCAACATATATATGGTAACGTGCATAACAAACAAAATTTTATTGTTTAATAATTAACATAATCAAATAAAATTTACCCTTTTGATGCAAAAAGAGAAGAATTTAAAAATCCTTAGGTTCCTCCCGTATAGAAAAGAAACTTCTAGAAGCAGGAGTTTACCTTGCATTACAGAAGAAATAATAATATAAAACATTGCTCGAAGTAAAATGAATACTAATAACACAGCAAGCACCTCTCAGCCTAACCAACCTTTTGTTAATAACCCAATAACAGGGCAACCAGTAAACATGACACCCACACCAACCAACATTTTTTCACAAATGAGAATCCCCGATCCCATTAATCAATACCAAATTTTAGTGGAGGTAGTAACCTACTCCACGAATTTATCAATAAAGTCGAAGAAATTCTGTTGTTCATAAGAGGAACAGATCAGACACCATACGGTCAAATTCTTTTAAGAGCCATTCGAAATAAGGTAATAGGAGAAGCTAATGAGGTTTTGAATATGTATGGCACCCCTCGTTTGGGATGAAATAAAGAACAACCTTAGACTACACTATTCAGACAAGAGAACAGAAACATCTTTAATCAGGGATCTACATAACCTTAGCCAAGCAGGCCAACACGTGGAAAAATTCCACAACCAAATAGTAGAAATCCAATCGGCATTAAACAACAACGTTCTTCTTCAGGAAACTGATCCAAATGCAGTGTCTTCCAAAAAACTACTCTACGCAACTATGTGCCTAGACTGTTTTTTGACGGGCTTAGATAACCCGTTCGGACAGGCTGTTAGGGCGTCAAAACCAAACTCTTTGGCTGAAGCTATGAATTATTGTATCATTCAAATCAGAACAACTTTAGGCAGGGGGGCTTCCACCCACCACAAAACGCATAAACTAACTATGGTCAAGGGTATGCTCAAAGAGACAACGTACCACAAACATCCAATTACAACCAACCCCAACAACTTGCTATTAAGTCTACCCCTAGCTCAAGGTCTAGAATGTAGAGAGTTGAAATGCACTATTCCGAGCCACACTCTGTAATCACCGAAGAAACCGACCATAGTCACGAAGACATGGTGGAGCTAACTAACATCGAAGATTTCGAAGCCAATAACGAAAGTGAAAATTTTCAACGGCTTGCCTACCAAAACCCACCGGATATTTAAATTCCGCCAGGTTTGGTCGCACACTGCCCTACATACTTATTGCTTCTAACTTTGGCAGACCCATTAGATTCCTCATAGATACAGGGGCCACAGCATCTTTTCTCAACCCTGAATTTATCTCCCCAAACCATAAGAAAGTCTGTCCGATGATCGAAATAAAAACCGTTCTTAGTCGGCACTTAATTTCAGAAAAAGTAGTGTTTGCAATCTTCGAAGAATTTAAAGAAAAAGGGAATTTCGAGTTCCTCGCATTTAAATTTCACCATTTCTTTGATGGTCTAAACGGATGGGACCTTATAAGACAATTAAAAGGCCATATTGAGTCCGATACACTAAGACTAACCACACCAAACGCTTCTCTACCCATATATCTGAAAGACAATGTTAACCAAAAGCTTTACCATATCCAAGCTAAGTCAAAGATCGTGATACCTGTACCGGTAACATTAGAAAACGACGAGTTCATTCAAGACAGAGTCCAAGTGCTAGATAATGTTTTTATCTCACCAGGCCTGTATAAAGCAGAAAATTTCGTCAGTTATATGGAAATCTGTAACGATTCCGAGACAGACAAATCAATTCTATTCGAGGAACAGCTAGAGGTACATAAATATGAAAGTTCCGATTTGATCGAGTTTCATAATATAGGCGTAGAACACCAAACACAAACGATGACGCAGAAATAAGAAACCTTATCCCTTTGGAAGGGCTTAACACAGAAGAAAAGAAGAAACTTCTAAAACTTTGCAAAGAGTATAAGGAAATTTTTTACAGGGAAGACCAAAACCTAACCTTCACTAACAAGGTAAACCATAAAGTTAGAACAACCAACGATGAACCAATCTATACAAAGACTTATAGATACCCTTACATCCACAAAGAGGAAGTTTGTAAACAAATAGATAAAATGCTCAAGCAGGGCATAATAAGACCAAGCTATTCTCCTTGGAGTGCACCAGTGTGGATAGTTCCCAAAAAACTAGACTCAAGTGGCATCCGCAAATGGAGATTGGTCATTGATTATAGAAAGCTCAACGAAAAATCTATATCAGACCGCTACCCTATTCCAAACATCAACGAATATATTCGACAAATTAGGGCGTTGCATCTACTCTTCCACTCTCGATCTTGCCAGCGGATTCCATCAAATAGAAATGGATCCAAATGATATCCCCAAAACAGCATTTTCTGTAGAAGGCGGACACTTCGAATACGTTAGAATGCTATCCGGGTTGAAAAATGCCCCAGCCACTTTTCAGAGAGTCATGTACAATGTGCTCCGAGATCTTATAGGCAATCCCTCGCCTTGTTTACATGGATGACATTATTGTCTTCTCAACATCGCTCGAAGAACACATACTAAAATTGGGCAAAGTTTTCGAAAAATTGAAACAAGTCAATTTTAAGGTCCAGCTGGAAAAATCTCACTTTTTGAAAAAAGAAATTGGATTTCTCGGTCACATCGTCACAAAAGACGGTATAAAACCTAATCCAGAAAAAATCAATGCTGTCAAAAATTTCCCAATCCCAAAAACCCAGAAAGACATAAAATCCTTTCTTGGACTTGTTGGATACTACAGGAAGTTTATCAAAGATTTTGCTAAACTTACAAAACCATTAACAATTTGTTTGAAAAAAGGTCACAAAGTTAACCATACGACCGAATTCGTCAAATCATTTGAACAGTGCAAAAACTTACTGTGCAATGATCCTATTTTACAACATCCAGACTTAACAAAAACTTTTGTTCTAACAACCGACGCAAGTAATTTTGCAATGGGAGCAATTCTCTCTCAAGGAACAATTGGTAGCGACAAACCAATCTGCTTCGCAAGTCGAACCTTATCCGAAACAGAAACACACTACTCAACAATCGAAAAAGAACTTTTCGCAATCGTCTGGGCGACCAAATACTTTCGTCCATACCTCTTTGGACGAAAATTCACTATAGTCACAGATCATAAGCCCTTGATGTGGCTAATGAATGTCAAAGAAACAAATTCCAAACTTGTCCGATGGAGGCTCAAGCTTGAAGAATTCGACTACGACATAGTCTTTAAGAAGACAAAAATAATACAAATGCGGACGCCTTAAGTCGAATACGAATGGAAGCTAATTTCAGCGATATCCATTCGACACTAGGTATTTCAGGTAGTACGGTACACTCAGCGGACGAAAACTTAAATGATGGCATTCCTATCTCGGAAAAACCATTTAACGAATTCAACATTCAGCTCCTTTTCGAACATGACGACCGCTCACAATTTATAAACCTTACCACACACAAAGGCAAACTCAGAAGAATCTTTAGAGAAAAGAATTTTACTGAGAATAGCATAACCGAACTGTTGAAAAAATACCTTAAACCAAATAAAACGAGAAGGCAAAGCAAAATTAATATACACTTTTCATGTGTATAACAACAGCTATATTTGCCCAAGACAACATATTCAAACTAATACAGTCTTCCTACTGGAAGTATTTTGCAAATACAAAAATATACAAAATAACTAGATGTACCCAGATGGTGGACGATTTAACTGATAACGACGAACAGGACAAGATTATACAACAATACCACAAAAACAGCAACCACAGAGGAATAGAGGAAACTTATAAACACCTTCAACGATCGTATTATTTTCCACAAATGCGATTAAAAATATCCAAGATCATAAACAGTTGCGACGTCTGTCAAACCCTCAAATATGACAGGCAACCGCAATTTATTATTTTCAAAAAACCAGAAATTCCGGAAAAACCCTTACATATTTTACACATTGACATCTACTCGATTAACCACAAACAAATCCTCACTATTATTGACAAATTTTCGCGCTTCGCACTCTTGACACAAGAAGTAGTATTAGTGTACTCAAAGCACTTAAAACATTCATTTCTACCCATGGACCTCCACGAAAATTAGTCTGCGACCAAGGCGCAGAATTTTCGTCTCAAATTTTCAAAGACTTCTGTAAACAATATAACATCGAGTTACATATCACGTCTTTCCAACAATCTTCGAGCAACGCTCCAGTAGAAAGGCTCCACTCCACCCTTACCGAAATATATAGAATCATTCTGGCGGAAAGAAAAACTTCAAAACTATCACATGATCACGACGATGTACTTACGGAAACATTTATTACATACAACAATTCCATTCACTCAGCCATTTTCATCATACGCCATTTGAGATTTTTTCAGGCAGAACTATTGAATTCGAAGAATCAGCCGAATTTAATAACGTTCATGAATATCTTAAAAAGCTCAACGAATACAAAGAAACACTCTACCCAAAAATCAAAGAGAAAATAGATAAAGTGACAAGTCGCAGAATAGAAAGGCTAAACGCCGACAGACAAGAACCCATTAAACTTAACCAAAATGATGAAGTATACAGGAAAAAAACAGGCGTAACAAAATAACGCCAAGATTTTTAAAGCATAAAGTAAAAGAGGATTCTAAGCTGACTTTTATATCACATAAAAATCAAAAAAATCCATAAATCAAAAATAAAGAAACGCACAAAAAAAGAACCATAAAAAAAAAAAAAATATATATATATATATATATATATTAATAATAAATACACACATATATATATTTTACTATAAGAAAAGAAACAAAATCATATTTTATTATACTAGTATAAGCACTTTTTATTATATTCGTGGTCAGAATATCTAACGAAAATTATATTTTTAACATTTTAGCATTTGGCTAACACTGGGACAAAACATAGACGTCCAGACCATACACAATGACACGACAGCAATAGAAGTAAAACTTGGAAAAGCCAGAATCATAAATTCTTATAAAAACTTGATTCATATAATCAACACTACAGCAATTGAAAAGAATATCGACGACATTTCACAAGTGCTAGAAACATTTGAACAAGACGATGACCCTAACATCCAACAAATAGTAACAACAATACGATTAAAACAAAAAGGACTCTTTACGAAATTTCAAAACATTCTCCCCATACAAAGGAAGAAAAGAGGCCTTATTAACGGACTAGGTTCAGTAATAAAAATTATAACAGGCAATATGGACGCGACGGACGCTTTAGAAATTAACAATAATCTGAAGAAAATTCAAGATTCTCAGACAAACTCAAATAAACAATTTGACTTACAGAATGAACTAAATATATTCGTCTCTAAACAACTTTACAACATAACAGAACATATTAACAGGGAACAACAAATCATTTCAACCTACATTAACGGAAATTATAACAACAACGATAATAGAATAAGAAAGACTGAAGAAGACATACAAAAAAATCCAATACTTATACAGACTGGGGTACAACATAGACATCCTCCATGGTCCTATTAACGACATTGCAGAAAGTATCATTTTAGCTCGACTTAACATAATATCCAAATTTATTCTAAACGAGGACGAGATACAGACAATATACAATGCACTTATCAGGGAAAATATATCAATAAAATCCACCGACCACATATATGAATTACTCGAGTTACAAGCATTCTATAACAGCTCAAATATAATATTTAACATAGAAATACCAGTAGTCTTAAGCGAAGAATATACATTTGCCCATCTGATACCAATGCCTTTAAACAAGACGAAATTTATAATATCACCAAATTATATTGCTTATAACAAAACAAAAATAAAGTCTTACAAGCGGCCATGTCCAAGAATAGAAAACGTATATTATTGTTTGGAGACTTACGAGACAACATAAGCAGAAAAATCCAAATGCATCGGCAACATCATAAACAACAAACAACCAACATGCGACATTATTGACAAGGACATCATCCCATCAGTCACCCAACCCGAGAAAAACATCGTCCTCCTCTATAATTTACCAAAAACACTAACTCAGCCTTCTTGCAGAAACCCATTCTACATAGAAGGGACAGCAATCATCCACCAATCAAACTGCTCCATCGAAATCAACAAGATCATCTATGAAGGAACTCCAATGGTCTTCTTTGAAGCCTCAGACGTCAAGCTGCCAACCCATCCAGCTTTACAAGTAAACACCACAACACAAAAACTTTCACTCGACAAACTCCACATCTCGATCGGCAAGAACAACCTGGCAATGCAGACATCGGCGGTTCACCACTCAACCGCTTACGCACTAGCTTCTTTGTTAATCATCGGAGTAGCTATAATAGCTGTCATACGATTCCGTGGAACTACTACATTCATTCCTACCTTTACGGCAGAAACCATCGCTCCGGCCTCATCCTTCTGGCCCTCGCTTTACTCTAGGGGGGGAGGAGTTACCGCTTCGCTCCACCCTACACCCACAGACCCAGCACCACCAAAGCCTCCACGTGCATAGCACATTAACCCGATGACAACAACAACAACTGTTGGCCCAATTGTGGTACAACAATCCCGGATGTGTTTATACACAAGACACCTAGCCAAAAACAACAACAGCAGTTGACCAAACTGCAACGCAGCGATCCGCTGACAACAGCAGTCCAGCGGCCACCATGGGCTGACACAGCGTGTCGGGTTCCACCGAGCCGCCGCATTCAGCGGATGCAAGACAGCTGCTGTGTCAGCACTTTTGGCAATACTTTAAGCTTTGTATCTGTATAATTCTTAGAATTTTAATTGCTTCGCTGTGACGAAGCTTAGGGCATATATATATTAACAAAAGAGACATAATAAATCAGTTTCTTATGAGAATTCCAAATTAACGGTCTCGTTATTCGGGGCGGTACATAACTCGCGACATGCTTTGATTTGCAAGCTTTGCGCACGTACGCAACCAAATTGTTGTTGTTATTCTTAGAGTTTTGCTGCAACCCGCTTATACACACAACACGAAGACAGCGACAACAGAATGGACAGCCTGGGGAAGTCATTGTACAGCAACCCATCCTTAATCGAAACTACAACAGTTTTATGGGAGGTGTCGACCATCACGACAATGCCGTGTCGAACTATCGAATGCAGATGCCAAAACCGAACTTTACGCTTTTGAAGGCCCACTTCCTCGTGTTAGCGGACATCACAAAATTGTTAAATTGGATAATAAACCCATCCGTTGTAAAGTATGTCATAAACCTACACAACGAATGTGTGAAAAGTGTCAGGTGCACTTGCACCTTGACACCTGTTTCTCCGCCTACCACAAGTGGGAATAAGAAAATTAAAATAGGCTTTTAAGCGAAGGGATAAATAATAATAAAAAATAAATATTAACAATAAAAATCACGGGTTTGTTTGAATATTATCAAATATTTGGTCTCTAAGTGCAAAATCTAAGCACGTTTTTGGAATTGTGCCCTACCGCAGTTGTTCGACTAGACGAACAGTCTCACCTGGCGAAACTAAAAAGGTAGAATTTTTTTGACAACGGATTCGTGTATAGTCCTAATAACCCAAAAAAAGTGACTTTCACGTCTGGGGGAAAACATTTTTTTAGCGCGGCGTGAAATGGGTTAATAGCGCCCATTCTCTCTAAAGCCAAGATATTCATGCAAACTTTATGGAAAAAAGGTATGAAATGGGATGCAACTTTGCCAGAGCCATTGTCGTCGGCATGGTGTGAGCTGACATCTCAATTTTCCATGGTCCAAAATTTCAAATTCCCTCGATTTGTTATGCTGCCAAAGGCGTCTTTCCAGTTGCATGCCTTTTGTGATGCCAGTATGTCAGCGTATGGAGCATGCCTCTATTTGAGATCGGAAGCCGAAGGATTGGTTTCATCGCAACTACTTTGCTCAAAGTCAAAGGTTGCGCCCCTAAAAACGTTGACCATTCCCAAAATTGAGCTGTCTGCAGCATTATTGCTGGCTGAGCTGGTTTCTAGCGTGAAGGAAAGCCTATCATTTCCCTGTGATTTCCACTGTTGGTCGGATTCGACTATTGTGTTGTCCTGGATACGTAAACCACCGTCCAATTTTAACATTTTTGTATCCAACAGAATTTCGCAAATCCAGGAGATGACAAAAGACATGATTTGGCATCATGTTCCAACCAGCTTGAATCCTGCAGATGTGGTGTCTCGTGGCTGTACTCCGAGGGAGCTTTTAGATCTGAGTCTGTGGCAAAAAGGACCTCCATTCCTACTTTAGAACTCTTCTGAATGTCCTGTTCAGGTGCACTCACTGAAGGAGCTTCCAGAGCGACGTCATGCGGTGTTACTTGGATCAGTTCGGCAGGATATTTCAATCGACAGCAAGTATCAAAACACATTTTCTAAGCTTCAACGTGTTTTCGCTTTTGTACATCGTTTTATATCCCTTCGAAGCAAAAGCTGTCCTCGAGCAGGAGGATCGCTTACTCTACAGGATATCAACATGGGCACACGGATTCTTCTTAGGAGCATTCAGCAAGTTCACTTTGCCGAGGAATTTGATACATGCACCGCCAACAAGCCACTTCCTCCAAAGAGCAAGTTGCTTTCTCTTAGGCCAGAGCTTGGCTCCGATGGACTGCATGCTGGTTCGCAAGATCTTCTCGCTTCGATGCGTCAAAAATATTGGCCAGTCGGAGGACGTAAATTTGTTGCAAGCGTGATCAACAAGTGTGTCAGATGTTTTCGGATGAAACCAACGATCCTCGAGCATGTGATGGGAAGTCTACCAGCAGATCGCGTTCAGCCGAACCCAGTTTTTCACACTACTGGCATTGATTTTTGTGGACCATTTCATCACAAAGCAGAGACTCGTAATAAACCACCTCACAAGTGCAACATTTCGATGTTCGTCTGTTTTTCAACAAAGGCTACCCACCTGGAGGTCGTTCAGGATTTGTCAACTTCGTCGTTCATCGCAGCTTTGAGACGTTTCATCAGCTTGAGAGGCAAACCGCATACCATATGGACCGACAACGGCACAAATTTTGTTGGTGCAAAAAATGAGTTGGCAGAGCTTAAAGAATTATTCTTATGCGAGCCTCACACATCTGCTGTAACCCAATCCTGCCTTTCTGATGGCATCCAATGGAAATTTATCCCTCCTCGTGCGCCCCATTTCGGGGTTTGTGGGAAGCTGCTGTTAAAGCAGCAAAATATCATTTCTATCGAGTCGTCGGCCCATCCATTTTGACCTTTGATGAACTTCGCACCCTTGCATACGAGGTATCTGCAATTCTTAATTTTCGCCCACTTTGTGCAATTACAGAAGGTCCAGAAAATCATGATGTGCTGACGCCTGCGCACTTTCTCAAAGGCTCGAGCTTCACGAAGTTTCCTGAACCAGATGTCACCCATCTCAACGCTAACCGTCTTAGTCGTTGGCAGCTGGTGACCCAGATGCAATAAAATTTCTGGAGGAAGTGGAGCACCGAGTATTTGTCCTTGTTG
The DNA here is from genome assembly GCA_018904225.1 of Lordiphosa mommai. Lineage (NCBI taxonomy): Eukaryota > Metazoa > Arthropoda > Insecta > Diptera > Drosophilidae > Lordiphosa > Lordiphosa mommai. Next base: position 55,906 of record JAEIFT010000593.1, read on the forward strand.
CAAGAGAGAGGCAAATGGCGAGCTGATTCCACAAATCTACAGGTCGGCAGCATCGTGCTGCTAAAAGATGACAACCTTCCACCTCATCATCAGAGTCGCTATGATCCGCACAGCGACGGGTCTTATCAAGCGAGCCGTTACCAAAATTGCCGTTCTGCCCGACGAATCCAAAACTGCTTAAAGAATGACTCTTCAACGGGGGGAGCATGTTCGGAGCAGAAGCCTTATATTAGAATAAGAGATATATTATAAATGTAAATTCCCTTTGGCTATTGTTTGTTTTGTTCTGAATTTTTGTAAACAACTAAATGACTCACGCAGTCAGATCTTACGCTCAAAGCTTTTATCTTGGGAGCTTTATCACTTATCTGAGCTGAGCTTTCTGCTGAAGCTGGCCATCGGCCGCCGTCAATTGCATTTTACCAAGCACTGCAACTCCAGAGATCCGCAAATAAACATTTAAACATTGATCCAACCCGTGTCGTTGATTAATTCTAATAAGGTGTATATATCGTTATACTTCCTCTAATCACATTTTCACATTTTTCGACCGATCGGCCCCTTGGCAGCTATATGCTGTACTCATCCGATTTTGATCATTTTTTTCAAAATGATATGAAAGCTTATAAAACTAACATATACCAAGATTAGTGATGCTACGATGGAAAACAAAAAAGTTTTTCTCACTAGAACTAGTTTTTTGACCGACCGTTTATAAGGCAGCTATATGCTATAGTGATCCGATTTTGATCAATTTTTCCAGAATTATGTGAAAGCATATAAAACTGACATATACAAAGATAAGTGAAGCTACGATGGAAAACAAAAAAGTTTTTTCCATTAGAACTAGATCTTAGACATATCGTTCCTATGGCAGCTATATGATATAGTTATCCGATCCGGCCGGTTCCAACATATTAGTTGCGTGCAGTAAAAAGAAGACTCTGTGCAAAATTTCAGCTCGATAGCTTTAAAACTGAGGGACTAGTTCGCGTAGAAACAGACAGACAGACGGACAGACAGACAGACCGACAGACGTAATTGAACTCAGCTCGTCGTCCTGATCAAGAATATATATAGTTTATGGGGTCGGAAATTAATATTTCTATGCGTTACAAACTTCTGTTCAAAATTAATATACTATTTTCAAGTGTATAAAAAGAGTTGGGAATACAAATCTTTTTTCTCACGTTATTGTTGTTGTTTTTGGCTCTTTTGGTTTGTGCTTTTATTGCCATACGAGCACGCCTCTAAAATTTAATGCGTTTCTCTTTTGCCTCTGGAAAGAATGTTTGTGTGTGTGTGTAAAAAGTAAAATTTTATTTAATGGATTTATAATTTTTTTGTATTTTCGGGCATAAGCAGAAAAATAATGCCATAAAACTGAAGGTCTTGAATTTGGTTCTTGTTTTTACAACAAGCTCAAAAGTTTTGAGTCAAAACTATGCAGCTGTTTTACTAGGCATGGTAATTAGAGATAAGTTTATCTCTGATTATGCTTCCCCATTTATCGCTTTAAGTAAGCGATATCACATTTATTTCACTTTCTCATCTACCTTCGGAAGGAACTGTTTTTCCCATTGTTTCTTCGGGAAGAAAATAGAACATTCTTTTGGGAAAAGGAAAAATGTCTCTGCGTGGGATTAGAAAGCGTTCCATCTTAGAGCTAAGAAAAAGTCTCTTGAGCGAGATCAGAAAAGATTTATTCCGGGGAAAAGGGAAAGGTGGAGATAAAAAAATATTAAATTTAACACATTTTTTTTAAAGCTTTAACCATCTTATTGATGGACCGAAAATAAACGTTATTTTGAACATTTTTGATTAGATGAATAAATATTAAGCATTCACTTTAAAACTATTTCATCGAGTGGGAAGTTATTATTATGCTTTCGGTTTCTCAGATAGGCCATAATTTATAATTTTTAATTTTTTAATATCCAAAAATTGTTCGCATTTTGTTAATTTATTTATTTCGACTTTTAGTTTTATATTAAATAATAATTATTTTTAATTTTTTTTTCGTTTCTAATCAAAGCATTAAAATCATTAAATATTTTTTGTTTGAAAATAAAGAATACAAATCCAAGTAAGAATTTGTTTTTGATACTTAAATTGTTATTCAAAGCAAGCAGAGGAATGTTTATACACTTGAAAAGTGTATATTAATTTTGCCCAGAAGTTTGTAGCGCGTAGAAATAATCATTTCCGACCACATAAACTATATATATTCTTGATCAAGACGACGAGCTGAGTTCAATTCCGTCCGTCCGGCTGTCCGTCTGTCTGTTTCTAAGCGAACTAGTCCCTCAGTTTTAAAACTATCAAGCTGAAATTTTGCACAGAGTCTTCTTTTTACTGCACGCAACTGATATGTCGGAACCGGCCGGATCGGATGACTATATCATATAGGTTCTAATATACAAAGTAATCTTTTCACCAATCTGGCGGTACGGTGTGCAGGTGTATGGAATCGCTGCAAAGTCTCATCTAAACCGAATAGGCACATTCCAGGCCAAGATGCTGAGGAGCATTTCAGGAGCCGAGTGGTACATCCGCACACGTGACCTTGAGCGGGATTTCAAAGTCTCTATGGTAGGGGATATTATAAACACACAAGCAGCTCGGTACTTGGATAAGGTCGCGTGTCACCCAAACAATCTGGCAAGGGCGTTGCTAAGAAGGAGGAGGATCAACGGGATTCGAGCCAGGAGAAGACTGCTTCGCTTACACCCCACTGACTTAGCCAGTCGCAGGATTTGATCACCACCCACATAGTAAACAACAACAAAATAACATAAAACATACTTAAACTTAGTTAAATAAGCTATTTGTTAAAAACCCTATAAGTAGCAACACACATTATTTTCTTACCATAACCATTACACTAAATTAATTCAATTAAACACATCACTACATTATAAGTTGCTTAAAAGTAACAGTAAAATGTATAAAATTTTGTATTAGGGTTACACTATTTAAAAATCAAACTAATTAAAAACGAGAAGGCAAAGCTAACTTCGACTGTGCCGAAGTTTTAATACACTTGAAAAAGTTTATTCCAACTGATTTAACCGGTAAAATATATATAGGATATAGATATCAAATATTTAAAATTTTTCAATCATTCATAATACAAATTTTATACCATAAAAAAACTTTTCTTAGTAAAACACATTTTCCTACCGATCGGTCCAATGGCAGCTATATGCTTTAGTCATCCGATTTTGGTAAATTTTTTCGAAATTATGTGAAAGCATATAAAACTAATATATACCAAGATTGGAGACGCTACGATGGAAAAACAAAATTTTTTCTTACTAGAAGTAGTTCTTTGACCGACCGTTTATAAGGCAGCTATATGCTATAGTCATCCGGTTTGGATAAATTTTTTCCGAATTGTGTGGAAACATATAAAACTAATATATACTACGATTGGTGACGCTAAGATGGAAATCAAAAAAGTTTTTCTCACAAAGACTTATTTTTCGACCGATCGTTCCTATGACAGCTATATGATATAGTCATTCGATCCGGCCGGTTGCGACATATTAGTTGCGTACAGTAAAAAGAAGACTCTGTGCAAAATTTCAGCTTTAAAACTGAGGTACTAGTTTGCGTAGAAACAGACAGACAGACGGACAGACAGACGGACAGACAGACAAGCGCAAATGAACTCAGCTTGTCGTCCTGATTAATAATATATATAGTTTCAGATATATAGTCGGAAATGACTATTTCTATGCGATACAAACTTCTGGGCAAAATTAATATACACTTGAAAAGTGTATTAAAAATAAAAAAATCGTAGCGTCACTAATCATGGTGTATTTTATTTTTATATGCTTTCACATAATACACGAAAAAAGTATCTAAATCGGATGACTATATTATATAGCTCCCATAGAAAAGAGCGGTCAAAAAACTTTTTCTTATGAGAAAAACTTTTTCGTTTTCTTGGTATATATTAGATCTATATTGTAGTGATTATTGAATACCACTGAACCACGGTGCAACACCATTAGAACATAAACATGTAAAAGCTCATCTTAGCAGAGACACGAACCAAAGCTTTGACTAGATCAAAGCATAAGCATGCACTTGTTATTATGATGCACCAGAGAGGAAGATACATATACACAAATACAGTTAGTTAAGCCTACAATAAGATTAGCAATAAGAACTCTTCTAACTAATGTAATCAATCCTAGCCATAAGACTCCATGTAAACAAATCATATAAATACTGGGTCTGCTGTCCTAAATAAATCAATTCACAACCAAAACTTCCTCTCGCCTTTTACATGGCGATCCTGCCAGGAGCCGGCAAAAATCAATAAAAATACAAAAAAAAAATATATATATATCCTGCCTACCCTTGGCAGAAAACCGGATCCTGCCAAAATCCCAAACGGCATGAGCAACCACCAAATTGCTATCCGGCGAGCAATAGCTGCAGACCCACTGGCTGGCCCCAAACCATTGTCCATCAAGGACTACCAGGAACGGCAACCAGCCCACAGCCCACAACCAGCCCACCAACCAGCTGCAAAGCAGAAGAGGGCCCAAGTGGAAGACGAGCTCACCCAAATCCCACCCGTGCACACACCAAAAAGGCGCGGTGGACTAAGCGCCAAACTTAGGCGCCGTAAGGGCAACTTTATTGGCCCGCGTCAATGCAGACCCACCCCCACCATGGAACAATGCCAACATCATATGGCTTGAGATCGAGCGCATAGAGCAGCGGCAGCAACAACGAAGAAAGTTTGCCATTCAAAAGCAACATCAACAGCAGAAGCCAGCAGAGGAAGCAGCACAACAACAACATTAATAAAACAAAATAAAACCACATAAAGAAAAATAAACAAGAGTGCCTAACGGCAACTTGGCGAATAGGCGATACTCGCCCACGCACTATAAAAAAACAAAAAACAAATCAAACACATTTATACATACATACATATACGAAATTTGCACATATAAAAATGACATCTTAAATTAAAAAAAAAAAAATAGAAGGCTAACATCGGCTACGCCGATGTTTTAAATACCCTTGCAGTTTTTGAAAGGCGCTACCATTGATAACAAAAAAGTTTTTCTCACTAGAATTAGTTTTTTGACCGATCGTTCCTATGGCAGCAATATGCTACAGTCATCCGATTTCGATAAATTTTTCCAGAATTGTGTGGAAGTATTTGAAACTAGTATATACCACGATTGGTGATGCTACGATGAAAAACAAAAAAGTTTTTCCCACTAGAACTAGTTTTGGACAGACCGTTTATATGGCAGCTATATGCTATAGTCATCCGATTTTGATAAATTTTTCCATAATTGTGTGGAAGCATATAAAACTTATATGTACCACGATTGGTGGCGCTACGATGGAAAACAAAAAAGTTTTTCTCATTAGAACTAGTTTTTGGACCGATCGTTCCTATGGCAGCTATATGCTATAGTCATCCGATTTCGATCAATTTTTCCAGAATTGTGTGGAAATATATGAAACAAATATATACTAAGATTGGTGATGCTTCGATCGAAAACAAAAAAGTTTTTCTCACAAGAACAAGTTTTGAACCGAACGTTTATATGGCAGCTATATGCTATAGTCATCCGATTTTGATAAATTTTTCCAGAATTGTGTAGAAGCATATAAAACTTATATGTACCACGATTGGTGACGCTACGATTGAAAACAAAAAAGTTTTTCTCATTAGAACTAGTTTTTGAACCGATCGTTCCTATGGCAGCTATATGATATAGTCATCCGATCCGGCCGATTCCGACAAATGTGCAGCGTATTTGTATTTAAAGACTTTTTGCAAAGTTTTGTCAAGATAGCTTTAAAACTGAGGGAGGAGATAGCATAGAAACAGACGGACAGACGGACAGACGGACGGACGGACAGACGGACAGACGGACAGACGGACAAACGGAAATGAACTCAGCTCGTCATGCTGATCAAGAATATATATACTTTATGTGGTCGGAAATGCTTCCTTCTATGCGTTACAAACATCGTGACAATTTTAATATACCCTCTGCAAGGGTATAACAAAAAAAACAACAACAAAATGAGCTTTCTAGCTTTCAATAAAAACAAAAACTTTAAGATCGATGCACAGTGGTATAAGGTTTAGCTAAAAAAAACAAACAAAAATAATTTTCCACCGTGGGTAGAGATTAGATAAAGGCTAGTATCCACCACTGCGAAAAATTCCTGTCAGGAATTTGCTATTTATTAAAAGTGTGTGGAACCCAACTAAAACAGTGTGACCAGAAACTGTAAAAAAGACCAAGAAAAGTAAAAAGCCCTAACCGGTGCAAGGTCACAATTATTAATCTGTTGTGTTTTGTAAGGCGCTTTAATTTAAATAAATTAAAATTATGAACGAAATGCTAAATTCGGCTTAGCGACTGGATCCCACATATGTGCAGCCTTTGTAGGAGGATGTAGCATCAGAAAACGTAGACAGATATGGCCTCTTCAGCCACATTGTCCACACATTGTTCGCTTGGAAAAAGCCATAGAAAGCCGTCAGGCTCTAGATAATATCCAAGGTAGGAAGTATGTAGATGTGGGCACGGGCCGGATATGGATTTTTTTTTCTACCCAGGCCCAGGCCTATCTTTGAAATCGATCCGGGCGTATTACGGGCCAGGGCCAAACGACAAACGACGAAGCCCAAAAAAATACCCGACTCTCTAGTGATAGCCAATTAAAGCCATTCGTGGTCGGATACCCCAAAGGATAACCCTAATATATTCACAATAATACTAAGAACTTTGTCAACTATAAAGCCAAGTATCTTGGCAAGATGAATTTGCTGGTGATATTAGTATATTAATTTTGAAAATACTATTTTTCATATTAGATTCAAATATAAATGATTTAATTTTTAACTATAAACATATTAACATTACAGATTTAATATGAAATTTATTAAAATGAAGATGTACGCAAATTAAATTTCATGTTTGTCATATTAAATCGTATGTTAAGTCATATTTGTTTTTATTATGCACATACTTACAAAAAACATAATTAAAATAAATATGTTTCATATCAAATTTAAACATTTTATTCAACTTAAAATCAAAGATTTTTGTAGTAAATATAAATGTACTATGAAAATATGTAAATCAAATATTTTCCATATTTAATTTTAAATTTGCCCATACTTAAAGTATAAGGTAATCATATTAAAATCAAACATTTACCACTTGATATGAAAACGAGAGCGTAAGTTGAATTCGGCCCTGCTCGACTTCGATATACCCGTTACTCAGGGTAAGGTTTATTTCAGAATATTTTATTAGACCACAACATGCCCAAATTGTGTTTTTTTTCCCAAATTGCGGTGGTGGCAACTCTACTATAACTCATCTGATCGGGAAACTATGTATGGCGAATCGATAAGTAATGATGATTAAAATACATGTCTAAAATGTTTGATTAATCTGTTTTCGAAATTGTGGGAGATATAAGGCTTTTTTAAAATTGCGGGTGCGGGAACTTTTCAATCGTTCATCTGATCAGGAAATGATATATGGCGGATCGATAGGTAATGATGATTGAAATATATGTCTAGAAGGTTCGAACAATCTATGATCAAAATTGTGGGAGATATGAGGTATTTTCCAAATTGCGTGGGTGGCAACTCTTCTATCGTTCATCTGATTAGGAAATGATGTATGACGGATCGATAGGTAATGATGATTATAATAAATGTCTAGACGGCGGACCGATAGGCGGACCGATAGGCAATGATGATTAAAGTATATATCTAGAAGGTTCGAACACTCTATTTTCAAAATTGTGGGAGATATGAGGTTTTTTTCATATTGCGGGGGCGGGAGGGGGCGTGGCAAAAATTTGAAACAAACTTGATCTGCGTGCAGACAATACAAGTCTACACTGAAAAAATGGTAGCTCTAGCTCTTATAGTCCCTGAGATCTAGGTGTTCATACAGACGGACGGACAGACGGACAGACGGACAGACGGACAGACAGACAGACAGACAGACAGACGGACATGTCTAAATCGACTCGGCTATTGATGCTGATCAAGAATATATATACTTTATGGGGTCGGAAATATTTCCTTCTGCCTGTTACATACATTTGCACGAACTTAGTATACCCATTTTACTCTACGAGTAACGGGTATAAAAACCAGTGGTACATATGAAATATACACTCAGAGAAAAAATCGAGCAGATCGTGCTTGATATCAAGCAGATTTCGTGTCAGAAGTTCGGCAAGACAGAATTTTCTTGGATTCAAGAAGAAAATACTGAAATCAAGCATGAATTTTCAAGCTCTATTTTTTTGTCTCACCTCCCTTGCCACCAAACGTGCAGATTTCTTCTTGAAAATTCAAGACGAAAAAAAACTAAATTGAAGCAGATTTCAGTCTTGCCGAATCGTGCTAGATTTCTCTGGGTGTAGTTAACTTAAATATGAAAAATATTTAATTTGATTTTGATGTTAATTTAATGTACAATTTCAACAACGTTAAAACGAAGTGCTTGACACTTTGCCTGGAAATAGTTAAATCGAACTTTTAAATAACTTAAATTTTAAGTAGCGGTGCCCTGCACTCATGCAAACATACATAAACAGAAAAAACGAGAGCGTAAGTTGAAGTCGGCCCTGCTCGACTTCGATATACCCGTTACTCAGGGTAAGGTTTATTTCAGAATATTTTATTAGATCACAACATGTCCAAATTGTGATTTTTTCCCAAATTGCGGGGGTGGCAACTCTACTATAACTCATCTGATCGGGAAACTATGTATGGCGGATCGATAAAAATGATGATTTAAATATATGTGTAGAAGGTTCGAACAATGTATGATCAAAATGGAGGGACATATGAGGTATTTTCCAAATTGCGTGGGTGGCAACTCTTCTATCGTTCATCTGATCAGGAAATGAATGGCGGATCGATAGGTAATGATGATTAAAATATATGTCTAGAAGGATTTACTAATGTATTTTCAAAATTGTGGGAGATATGAGGTATTTTCCAAATTGCGGGGGCGGTAACTCTACTATGGTTCATCTGATCGAAAAATGATGTATGGCGGATCGATGGGTATTGATGATTAAAGTATATGTCTAAAAGGTTCCAACAATCTATTTTCAAAATTGAGGGAGATATGAGGTTTTTTTTATATTGTAAAAGATATGTCTAAAAGGTTTGAACAGTCTATTTTCAAAATTGTGGGAGATATGAGGTTTTTCAAATTGCGGGGGCGGCAACTCTACTATCGTTGATCTGATCGAAAAATGATGTATGGCGGATCGATAGGTAATGATGATTTAGATATATATCTAGAAGGTTTGTACAGTCTGTTTTCAAAATTGTGGGAGATATAAGGTTTTTTTTTCAAATTGCGGGGGCGTGAGAGGGCGTGGCAAAAATTTGAAACAAACTTGATCTGCCTGCAGACAATACAAGTCTTCACTGAAAATTTTGTAGCTCTAGCTCTTATAGTCTCTGAGATCTAGGTGTTCATACGGACGGACGGACAGACGGACAGACGGACAGATCTATATCGACTCGGCTATTGATGCTAATCAAGAATATATATACTTTATGGGCCGGAAATGCTTCCTTCTGCCTGTTACATACATTTGCACGAACTTAGTATACCCTTTTTACTCTACGAGTAACGGGTATAAAAATATCCCGGCATTTGATCAGCATCAATAGCCGAGTCGATATAGACATGTCCGTCTGTCCGTCTGTCTGTCTGTCCGTCTGTCCGTCCGTCTGTATGAACACCTAGATCTCAGGGACTATAAGAGCTAGAGCTACCATTTTTTCAGTGGAGACTTGTATTGTCTGCACGCAGATCAAGTTTGTTTCAAATTTTTGCCACGCCCCGATCCACTATACATTAATTCCCGATCAGATGTACGGTAGTAATGTTGCCACCCACGCAATTCGGAAATACCTCATATCTCCCAGAATTTTGAGGATAGATTATTCGAACCCTCTAGACATATATTTTAATCATAACTACCTATCGATCCGCCATACATCGTTTCCTGATCAGATGAACGATAGAAAAGTTCACGCCCCCGCAATATAAAAAATACCTGATATCTCCCACAATTTTGAAAATACATTGTTTGAACCCTTTAGACATATATTTTAATAATTATTACCTATCGATCAGCCATACATCATTTCCTGATCAGATGAGCTATAGTAGAGTTGCCTCCCCTCAAATTGGAAAAAAACTCATATCTCCCACAATTTGGACATGTTGATATCCTGAGTAACGGGTATATCAAAGTCGAGCAGGGCCGACTTTAACTTACGCTCTCGTTAAGACTAAAAAGCTTGATTTGAACCCGACGGAAGGATTGAAATTTTAAGCCCTTTTAGGATTGATTATCCGTGATTGATCCCTTTTGGGATTGTTTTTAATCCGATTCGGGCTTAAATGTCGAGTGAGAGAGCGAACAAGCTGAGAGCAATAGCAAAATTTGCTCTCTTGGCTTCTCTCTTTTGTCGTCTGGAGCAAACGCTCTTGTATGTCATTGGGCGCCTAGTCTGGCAAGCGCGCTGTGGTCGAGTGCGCTGAGACGCAGACGTTCTCGTGCTTCAGTCCCCGAGGTCCCGTGTTCGATTCCCAGACAAGGCAAGTTAAAGTAAGTATTTATTAATTTATAATATATTTCTTCATATTAAAGAAGACTTAAGTGAATCCAAATATACAATTATTAATATAATATATATTATAATATATATGCGCAAAAAGTAGTTATAAGAAAAAAGAACAATCGAAATGACTGTAAAACAGTATAATTTTCAGGGCTGCAAACCGGTCCGGAACCGAACCCTTCAGAACCGGTTCGGTTCAGGTTCTGGTGATCCCTGAACCGAACCAGGAACCGAACCCCATTAAAAATAATCACGAGAACCCGAACCTAACCCTGTTTTCTTATTGATGGGGTTCGGTTCTATAAATAAATTGGCAAGCATAGAATTTATATTTGCACTTCGATGGTAAAAAATATTTCATTATTTTGATTCATATGCCCATGTATGGACGGGGTCACTTTTTACCATCCGCAACAAAAGACTGGACAAAATAACACAACCTCAAGCAAGTGCATCAATTTGCATCTAAAACCGAATTTCTGTGTATTATTTTGTTCGTTTGGAGATACAATGGCACTGTCAATACAAGGGAAAGTTGCACTTTATTTAAATATCTTCATTTTTTTAACCAAATCACAAAAAAGTTCGTTTAACATTTCACTCTCACAATATGCCAGTCAAAGCCGGTCCCATTTGTAGAATAAATAATTCTGACTGAATTCTCGGAAATGAACGTGTTCAGCCAGACTATAAGTTAGGGATGAGACAACCCGGCGTGTCTGTGATTAAGTCACGGTCACTGGCAATCATCAAATCACACAGTGACTGCGTATTTGAAGTAACAGTGTAATTTGATGACTGCCAGTCACTGTGATTTAATCACAGTTACCGATATGGTCAACCACAGTTACTAAATCACGGGTATGCAGATAAAGCTCATATCTTATTTTTAGGCCAAAAGTGGCCGTGTTTTTTGCAGTTTTCATAGCCACAAAAATCACATCAGATTCAACAATCCCACTACTGTGAAGGAGAAATGACTTTCGCTGTGAGTGCAAGTTGGAAGAATCGCTTAACTCTTCTAAACATACATACAATCAATCAATCAAGACAGATCACTTATGTGCTTGACTTCCAAGCCATCAGGCAGCAGATTAAAAGGCATCTCGTCTTCAAATTCTATTAAATTATTTATTATGTACATAAATATATAAAATGCTATCTGGAACCCGAACCCGAACCGGAACCCCGGTTCTCAATTTGAAGGAAACCGGTTGTGGAACCGAACCCTAGAGTAGGGTAAGGGTTCGAACCCCGAACCGAACCCCTGTCAAAATTAGAGGGGTTTGCAGCCCTGATAATTTTATTTTAATACGAAACATATTTATATGTAATATGATATAACTTTAAAACCAATATTAAACATACTAATATTAAAGTTGGCAATAATTAAATTAACTATGGCAGTGTAAGCATTTCACTATGAATCATAATTTAAGTGAATATTCTTAAACATTTGTTTAAATATGCCACCACATTAAATATAACAGTACAACACTTTATATCAACTATTGGCATATTAAATGAAAGTTTTAAGTTAACACACTTTATATTTAATAAAACACACTGTGGTGCAATATTATTGGTAAAAATATTTGAATCTAAGTGTAAATAGTTGGATTTACGTTTTTTTTTTTTGTGTGCAGCAATAATAAAAATATCAAATTATTTTATATAAGATAACGTTATAAACATTCTCCATTGTTTGCTCTCCAGCGTTGGATATCCTCAATTCATTTTTATTGTTTTGCACCCAGCATTTGCCTCCATCTTTTCGCTCATCACGTCAAAAAAAATGTAGAACATATATGTGTTTTGTGTTTTGTGTCAGAATTTTTAACATCCACACACGTAAACGATAGGCCAACTATCGATAACAAACTGTGGATTTCGTTCATGTTGCTGGATACCAATGACAGGAAAAGGTAAACAAAAAATTCCTGGTACAGTTTTTTTAATATGAAGTATGCCAGGAATTTTTTGATTTCGCAGTGCTGGATAGCCGGCTTAAAAAAAAAAAAAAAAAAAAATATATACAATTTTAAAATATTAGATATATGGATTGGACAATAATACAAAATAAAATTCAGCCTCATTAAGAAGATTTCTATAAGTCCTATAAATGCTTAAACAAAAAACATTCCAATAAGATCAGTAACTATACGGAAACACATAGAACTAATTTTTGAAAATTTCAACGAAATTAGAAAAAATTGTATACGACAATTTTAATAAGTTCAGTACATTACAAGAACTTCAGTCAAATGATATTTTCTTGTCTTTTAGAAATAATACAGAATTTATTACAGCTAAAGGCTAGTATCCACCACTGCGGAAAATTCCCGTCAGGAATTTGCTATTTATTAAAAGTGTGTGGAACTCAACTAAAACAGTGTGACCAGAAACGGTAAAAAGACCATGAAGGTAAAAAAAGGCCTAAACGGTGCAAGGTCACACTTATTAATCTGTTGTGTTTTGTAAGGCGCTTTAATTTAAATAAATTAAAATTATGAACGAAATTGTCAATTCGACCTAGCGACTGCATCCCACATATGTGCAGCCTTTGTAGGAGAATGTAGCATCAGAAACCGTAGACAGATATGGCCTCTTCAGCCACATTGTCCACACATTGTTCGCTTGGAAAAAAGCCATAGAAAGCCGTAAGGCTCTAGATAATATCCAAAGTAGGAAGAATGTAGATGTGTGCACGGGCCGAGTAAATCGATCCGGGCTTATTACGGGCCTGGGCCAAACCACAAAACGACGAAGCCCAAAAAATACCCGGCGCTCTAGTGATAGCCAATTAAAGCCATTCGTGGTCGTATACCCCAAAGGAATACGCCTAATATATTCAAAATAATACTAAGAACTTTGTCAACTGTAAAGCCAAGTATCTTGGCAAGATAAATTTGCTGGTGTGCAGCAATAATAAAATATCAAATTATTTTATATAAGATAACGATATAAACATTCTCCATTGTTTGCTCTCCAGCGTTGGAAATCCTCAATTCATTTTTATAGTTTTGCACCCAGCATTTGCCTCCATCTTTTCGCCCATCGCGTCAAAAATTAATTGTAGAAAATATATTCCTGTGTTGTGCGTCAGAATTTTTAGCATCCACACATGCAAACGATAGGCCAACTATCGATAACAAACTGTGGATTTCGTTCATGTTGCTGGATACCAATGACAGGAAAAGGAAAACAAAAAATTCCTGGCACAGTTTTTTTTATATGAAGTATGCCAGGAATTTTTTGTTTTCGCAGTGCTGGATACCCGGCTTAAACGTAAGATAGTTGTATTCTTGCCTAGACAACTGGACAAACCAGCCAGTAATGAATATATCTATATGGAAGAAGATGAAGAATTAAAAACAGTAAATATAGAAAAACTCTCCATTACGAACATAGAAAAACCAAAAGAAATCAAAATGCCACAAACAATTATTGAATTTTTGAAGATTGCTTCAAACATTGTCCATGAATTTGATGGTAAAGCCGAAAATGTACAGAGTTTTATTGACTCCCTCGAACTTCTAAAAGAAGTAATAGACTCACACGAAGCAACGGCTATAAGACTTATTAAAACAAAATTAAAAGGTGACGCCAGAATACTAATAACAAACGAAAAAACAATGAAGAAATAATTTCATAACTACAAACAGCAATAAAGGGGGAATCAGTATCAGTTATAGAAGCTAAATTGATGAATATGAAGCAAACAGGAAAATCAGCAACGGATTATTCAAATGAAATTGTAAACTTAACAAAAGCATTAACTCGCGCATACATGACGGACAAAATAAATCCAGAAATAGCCAAAAATACGCCACCCAAAAGGCTGTAAAAGCCATGACGATAAACTGCGAAAAACAATTATGGAAGCAGGACAGTTTACGACATGAAGCGATTTTTCAAAATTCGTCAATAGCTGCACAGAAGCAACGGGTCAAAACAATACAATACTATTTACAAGACAAGACAATAGGTATTATAACCCAAACAAACAATATAACGGATATAACAACAATAATTACAGACCTAGAAATTACAATAATAATAATTACGGTTTCAACCAGGGCTGCAAACCTTCAAAATTTTGGAAAAGGTTCGGTTCGGAGGTTCGAACAAGTGAGGAATCTTTGGGTTCGGTTCACGGACCGGTTCCTGGATCCTCTGAACCCCAGGTTCGGGTTCGAACCTCGGTTCACTTAAAAAAAATAATATGCAGGTTTTATTTCGATTAATTTTTACGATGCAATTAGTTTGATCACCTATTATTATACATATAATATAATATAGTCGGCCTTGCTTTGTTTAAGGTTATTTTAAGTCCCGAACTTCGGATTAAAATTTCAAGAAATTTCATAAAATCTGGAATCCACCATCTGTCTGTGTAGGCATTATATAATTCTGGAACTGTTCATTTCTACATTAGAAGAAACAGATTTTAGTGTTGAAAATGCTCGTACAACCAAGTAAGAAGAAAATTTTTAAAAAATCTTTCCAAATAATTAAATTATTTTCGATTTATATTCTCTTGGACAATTTTCGAAGGAATCTATAACATCATTGCTTTCCATTGATCTTATAAACTTGCCTTCTTTACAGTCAGCCAGTCAGAGTCATTTATAGATAACATTTTAAATAAAGATATCGAGAATTGTCTCCGGCTGAAAAATTACTTAATATTGTGAACCAAACCTTTTTTTTTGAATTAGTGGTTCGGTTCGGGTTCAGGTTCGAGGGATCAAAAATGTAGAAGGTTCGGTTCATGGTCCGGTTCGGCCAATTTAAGAAATCCGAACCGAACCGGTTCTTAGGGGTTCGGTTCAGGACCGGTTTGCAGCCTTGGTTTCAACAACAATAACAATGAAAACAGATATAATAACAACAACAGAAACAATAATAATAGCAATAATAACAACAATAGATTTAACAATAATAATAACAACAGGTATAACAACGACAGATATAACAACAATAACAACAGATATAACAACAACAACAGATATAACAACAACTCCAGTAATGGAAATAACGTACGAATGGCAAATGAAAATGCAGATTCGGAAAACTCCGACAGTCCCCTGACGACAAATTATAGTCTCATAAAATATATAGTCTAAGTCAAAACCTCAACAGCTTCATCAATTTAAACTACGGCAAAGAAAGGACACTACAATTTTTATTAGACACAGGTGCAGACATCTGTCTTATAAAAGAAAATAGGCTCATATCACCAAAAAATTAACACAGCAAAATATACAAATTTAAATGGAATAGGCAAAGAAACGGTGAAATCATTAGGCGAAGTGGAATTGAACTTAGAAATAACCGATATAACATTAAGACATAATTTTCAGGTAGTCCAAAATAATTTCCCAATACCTTGTGATGGTATTATGGGCCTCGATTTCATAACAAAATTTAACTGCAAATTAGATTTCCAACAATTACAAAACCTATTTTTCTTTAGACCAGAAAAAGATCTGGAAATAACAATACCTATCAGAGTAAGCCCAAGAGCAAACGTCCTTACAATATCATCCAGGTCCGAGATTATTACTAAAATAAAAATTAACAGAAAAGAAAATGATACTTTGATCCCAAATCAGGAAATTCAACCAGTAATATTTATAGCAAATACTATAATATCCAAAAACGAGAAGGCAAAGCTAACTTCGACTGTGCCGATGTTTTAATACACTTGAAACACTTTACTCCAACTGATTTAACCAGTAAAATATATATAGGATATAGATATCAGATATTAAAAATTTTAAATCATTGATAATAAAAATAGGATACCATAAAAAAACTTTTCTTAGTAAAACACATTTTTCGACCGATCGGTCCTATGGCAGCTATATGCCATAGTCATCCGATTTTTATAAGTTTTTAAAAAATTTGTAAAAGCATATAAAACTAATATCTACCAAGATTGGTGACGATACGATGGAAAACAAAAAAGTAAAACTTATTTTCCGACCGATCGTTTCCTATGGCAGCATATGATATCGTCATCCGATTTTGATAAATTTTTTCGAAATTGTGTGGAAGCATATAAAACTAATATATACTACGATTGGTGACGCTACGATGAAAAACAAAAAAGTTTTTCCCACTAGAACTAGTTTTTTGACCGACCCCTTATATGGCAGCTATATGATATAGTCATCCGATTTTGATACATTTTTCCAGAATTATGAGGAAGCATATAAAACTAACATGTACCTAGATTAGTTACGCTACGATGGAAAACAAAAAAGTTTTTCTAACTAGAACTAGTTCTTAGACCGATCGTTCCTATGGCAGCTATATGATATAGTCATCCGATCCGGCCGGTTAAGACATATTAGTTGCGTGCAGTAAAAAGAAGACTCTGTGCAAATTTCAGCTCGATAGCTTATAAAACTGAGAGACTAGTTCGCGTAGAAACAGACAGACGGACAGACGGAATTGAACTCAGCTCGTCGTCCTGATCAAGAATATATATAGTTTATGTGGTCGGAAATGAATATTTCTATGCGTTACAAACTTCTGGGCAAAATTAATATACACTTTTCAAGTGTATAAAAAGCCCGTTCGTTCGAATTATAAATTCAAATAATGTAGACACAATAATAAAGAAAAACTCCATTAAAAATGAAAAATTGTCTGATTACGAAATATATAAATTACCATGTTATTAACAAACATAATGCAGATATTATGTCAATACTTTCAAAACAATTCCCAAATTTTGCTAAAGAAAAACTGCATAAATTATGCTCAGAATTCAATGACATTTTCGCAACTGAAACCGAACAAATATCATCAAATAATTTTTATAAACAGAAGTTAAGATTAAAAGACACGACTCCAGTATCCACAAAAATTACAGAATAGCACATAACCAAAAAAATGAAATAAACCGCCAAGTGGACAAGTTTATCGATGATGACATCATCGAACCATCGATGTCTGAGTTTAACAGTTCAATCTTATTGGTCCCAAAAAAATCACTTCCTGGAAGCAGCGAAAAGCGTTGGCAACTTGTAGTCGATTACCGAAAAATAAACAAACTATTGATAGCTGACAAATATCCTCTACCAAGAATGGATGACATTCTAGATTAACTGGGACGTGCAAAATACTTTTCATGTTTAGACTTAACGTCAGTATTTCACCATGTAGAGTTAGAGGGAAATTCAAGAGATATCACTTCATTTTCTACAGACAAAGGTTCCTTCAGGTTCAAAAGATTACCCTACGGACTTAAAATTGCCCCGAACTCGTTCCAAAGAATGATGTCACTAGCATTTGCTGGCCTTACGCATCTAAGCATTCCTATACATGGATGATCTGATTGTCATAGGATGTTTAGCAAATCACATGCTTAGTAATCTCCGCGAAGTTTTCGAAACATGCCGAAAGCACAACCTAAAGCTACATCCGGAAAAATGCTCATTTTTTAGGCACGAGGTAACATTTTTAGGTCACAAATGTACCACCAAAGGAATCTTACCAGATGATAACAAATTTTAAGTAATAAAAAATTATCCTACTCCTAAAAACGGTGAAGAAGCCAAACGATTTATAGCCTTTTGCAATTATTACCGAAGATTTATACCTAACTTTTCAGAATCCGCACGACATATAACAAGATTGTCCCGGAAAATGTAATAATCGAACGGAACACAGAATGTGAATTGGCTTTTCAATATTTGAAGCAACGACTTTTAAGTCCTTCAATATTACAGTACCCAAATTTCGATAAAGAATTCTGCATCACTACTGATGCTAGCAAGAAAGCCTGTGGAGCAGTGCTCAGTCAGGAATATAGCGGCAAACAATTACAGTAGCTTACGCGTCCAAGACGTTTACTAAGGTGAAAGTAATAAATCCACCATAAAGCAAAGAATTGACAGCAATCCACTGGGCCATTCAATATTTTCGACCTTAAATATACGGGAAAAAGTTTTTAATAATAACAGACCATCAGCCATTAACATACCTATTTGCATTGAAAAAATCAGCATCGAAGCTTATTAGAATGAGGTTAGACTTAGAACAATACGACTTTACTATAGAATACATCAGGGGACGAGAAAACTACACCGCAGACGCGTTGTCACGAATAGAATTTACGACATTAAGAAACTATCAGAAAATAACATATTTAAAGTAACAACCAGATCAGACACGAACAAGAAAAACAAGTAAGAAAGTCGGTCAAGCCCGACTGTAATATACTCTGTACCTGTTTGTACCTGTATTGCGGTTCGA
This sequence comes from Lordiphosa mommai, assembly GCA_018904225.1. Lineage (NCBI taxonomy): Eukaryota > Metazoa > Arthropoda > Insecta > Diptera > Drosophilidae > Lordiphosa > Lordiphosa mommai. Next base: position 74,858 of record JAEIFT010000593.1, read on the forward strand.
TAAGTAATGATGAGTAGAATATATGCCTAGAAGGTTCGAAACACATAACTCTAAAATAGCGGGATATTTCCGGTGTTTTCAAATTGCGGGGGTGTCAACTCTACTATCGTTCATCTGATCGGAAAACAATGTATGGGGGTTCGATAAGTAATGATGAGTAGAATATATGTCTAGATGGTTCGAAACACCTAACTCTAAAATTGCGAGATATTTGAGGTGTTTTTCAAATTGCGGGGGTGGCAACTCTACTATCGCTCATCTGATCGGAAAACGATGTATGGGAGCTCGATGAGTAATGATGAGTAGAATATATGCCTAGAAGCTTCGAACAACCTAACTCCAAAGTTGCGGGGTATTTGAGATGTTTTAGAAATTGTGGGGGTGGCAACTCTACTATCGTTCATCTGATCGGAAAACGATGTATGGGGGCACGATAAGAAATTATGAGTAGAATATATGTCTAGAAGGTTCGAACAACCTAACTCCAAAATTGTAGAAGATATACGGTTTTTTTCAATTTGCGGGGGAGGCAGGGGGCGTGGCAAAAAAAAAACTAAACTTGATCTGCCTGCAATTAAAAGAAATATATGTTCCATACACCTCAAACCTCTATCTCTTACCATCTCTGAGATCTCAGCGTTCATACGGACAGACGGACATGTCTATATAGACTCTGCTGTTGATGCTGATCAAGAATATATATACTTTATAGTTCGGAGATGCTTCCTTCTGGCTGTTACACACATTTCACAAACCCAATATACTCTTTGTACCTTCGGTACAGAGTATAACAAAACAACAAACCAAAAATCAAAATTCCACACAAACAAACTAACCCAATGATATGGGGACCAATTAACAGAAACGAAGCGATTAATTTAATAAAACTAAAAATAAACAAACGAAAATGCTCTTTAGTGAAAGGGAAAGATACCAGTAACTGTGTTTGGAATTAATGATTTATCCATTAATGGAATAATCGATCTAGATCGATTTTTTCCAAGGCTCGAGCTAGAGGCCGGTGGAAAACATTGATACCCTGCAATTAGTCCCTACAGAGGTATATATTTGATCAAATATCGATCAGTGAGTTTAAAAGAAAAGGAAATAAATGCTTAAAACATTTGAGAATTACTATTTTACCAAAAATTAGGTATATTAGCGGAAACGACGAAGAAAAAAAGAAATTTTAATAAATTACCACGACAACAAGAACATTTTAAGAAAATTAAACAATATTATTATTGGAAGAATATGACAAGACAAGTTAAAATACGTAAAAGAATGCGAAAAATGAAAATTATCTAAAATCACGAGACATAACAAAACACAATGACATTGACACCAACACCGCAACAGCTTTTTGACGTCATTATTATCAACACTATCGGTCCCTTACCAAAAAGCGAGTAAGGGAAATGAATATGCTGTCACGATGATATGCGACTTAACTAAGTACCTTATTACAGTACCAATACCAAACAAAAGCGCAAAAACTGTTGCTAAAGCGATTTTTGAAACATGTATTCTAACATTCGGACCAATGAAGAATATCTTAACTGACATGGGAACCGAGTACATGAACTCAATATTAACAGAATTAACACTAAAGAAATCAAGTTCAAGTTGCAGGAAGCTCATAATAAAGCAAGAACAATGTTAGAACAACAAAAAATTAAGCAAAAGAAAATATACGCCACAAAAACAAATGAATTAAAGGTTAAAATTAGTAAAAAATTTTGTTTTTTTTAAAAAACGTGAAAAATATTAAATTAGATATATATTGTAAATACGTTTTTTTTATAATAGAAAAAAAATAATTGAGGGTATTCACTAGTCCTCGTAAAATGGTAAATTGTAAATGGTAAACTCCATAAGTTTACGACACAACAACAAAACACATGAGAAAAAAATACAACCTTTCCGAGACCCTGGGGTATGTTTATAAAAATGCGTCGTAAAATTGTAAAGTGTTAAAATCAAAGTATCGAATAAAAAAACTTAGTATCGTGTCACTTGTATATAGCAACTTAGCTACTTTGTATTCCAAATAGACGATGGCTGAGTGGAGAGGCATTGTGGCTCCTTTTTGTAATTTGTCGGTTCAAATCCCGGCAAAGACAAAAGAGGACTGTTTTTTTTTTTTTTTTTAATATTTTTTTTGTGTCTTTTTTATGAATATGTTATTTATTTTTCATTCCCTTTATTGTAGAGTAAAAATTGTACACTATTCTAATGCAAATTTATGTAACTGGAAGAGGAAAGAATTCCCGACCCGCTAAGTATAAATATTCTTTATCAGCATCAAAAGCCGATATACTTAAGTCCGTCTGTCAGTCCGTACGCCTTTCTTGATGAACAATTAGATCTCGGAGAGAAGAAAAAACCGAATAGATCAACCAAATTTGAAATTTATTCAACAAAATGAATGAAGGTAGAAGCGCCAAACTATTACCGATTTAAGAAAATAATAAAACTAAAAAAAAAACAGTGTTTATCACCCACCCCACTCAGGGATCGAACAAACAACCATCAGTTTTAGAGTTATGCATTCAGCGCCCTACGCCACCGACCTAGCAGAAAATGGTCGAAAATATTAAGCTTTGAATCTACTCTGGTTTACTACTAAAATTACTATCATGAATCACAAAGGGTCGTTCAGTAGCTAGTGTGTGGTAAATTTACCATTTACCATTTTACGAGGACTAGTGAAAACCCTCAAATATTACTTTATTTGACAAAAATATATAAACAAAATATGGAAAATTACAACAAAAGTTATTGGTGGAAAAAAAAAATGTTATAAAATTATGTGTAGGTACCCCCCCTTCTTTAAAAAAAAAAAGTTTTGGGGCCCCCAAATAATATATCATTGTATGAATTAAGCTAATAATGAAAAAAATTTAGTTTTATAAAAATAGTAAAATAAAAAAAATAATAAGAATAAATAATAAAAAAGAACAATAAAAAAATTTTTTTTTTTTAGTAAAAAAATTATAAAAAAATATTATACAACACAACCAATCAGCAGCACCACCAAAAAAAATAAATAAGTAAATTTAACCTAACACACACACAAACCAATCTTTGATTAAATAAAAGAAAAGCATTCTCATTATAATATAACACACCAGAGGAAAATATATAAATAAAATATTTTATTAAATAAAATAAAATAGCAACTCTTCTAACTAAAGTAATCAAACCTAGCCATAAGACTCCATGTAAACAAATCATATAAATACTGGGTCTGCTGTCCTAAATAAATCACTTCACAACCAAACCTTCCTCTCGCCTTTTACAATATGCTTTCACAAAATTTTGAAAAATTGATCAAAATCGGATGACTATAGCATATAGCTGCCATAGGACCGATCGGTCGGAAAATGTGTTTTACTAAGAAAAGTTTTTTATGGTTTCAAATTGTAATTATCAATGATTTAAAATTTTATATATCTGATATCTATATCCTATATATATTTTACCGGTTAAATCAGTTGGTGAAAAGTTTTTCAAGTGTATTAAAACTTCGGCACAGTCGAAGTTAGCTTTGCCTTCTCGTTTTTTCTTTCGATCGATTGTGCTTACAAGATAAGCTTAATTCTTCACTCTTTTCATTTCTTGCGTTTAACTAATTCTTCTAGATTGAATACACGGATTTAGACCTACCATGCCAGTTTAAACTCGGTTAGGTTAGAAGTTCTCTAATTTTGTAGTATACCGTTGACTTAGGTAAAGCCGTCCTGACTAATCGGCGTATATAATTCTGATAAGCGGTACATTGCGTTCTGCTGTACGGCAGCTTGTTGTTTATATATGTCCCTAATAGCCCCTATTTAGTTAGTACGAATCCTATAAGGCTGAGTTCACACTGTTCGACGCATGAAACATGACAATCTAGTGGGCCCTTCTGTTTTCTTGTTTTGATATTAAATAGATTGTCATTTGACATTCAAACCTATACAACATGAATGCTTAGGCTGAGTTCACACTGTTCGACGCATGAAACATGATAATCAAGTAGGCCCTTATGTTGTCTTGTTTTCATTAGAATAATTTGTTATTTGACAATTAAAACAATACAACATGCAGAGCTAACTAGATTGTCATGTCTCATGCGTCGAACAACCGCCAAACTAATTCACACTGTTCGAAGCATGAGACATGACGATAACAAAATTATCGATACGAAATTGAAACATGTCGATACTGTTTACCCTGGATGTCATGTTATTGTACTCAAAAATTGTTATCATGTAAGTACATTTAAAAAAGATCAAAATTCAATCACAGTTTCCAATCACTGTCAAGAAAGAAGAAAAAACAAAATTTCAATTGAGAAATTATTAACAATAGTGCGTTTTTGGTTCGCATCGATTCGGCAAGATAACGTTAAAAAATGGAATCTGAAGTTCGAGGCCAGATGCTTGCGATAATTGCCTGTGTTGGTACAGGGTTATTAGCCGTTGACGACGACGAGGATGAGCCGAAAGCCAAGCGCTCATGCTGGGTGGACGAACTGAACTTAACTCGTTCCATTGAAGGGATGTTTGCCAAATTGAATTGTGAGCTTAGACAAGTCCCAAGAAAGTTTAAAAACTTTATGAGAATGGATGCAAGCACATTTGACATGCTCGTGAGCATGGTTTCGCCTTTAATAATAAAAAAAAAAAACCAATTGTCGAGACCCAATATCACCGGCTGAAAGACTTGCAGTAACACTAAGATACTTAGCTTCAGGGTCAAGCATGACCGAGTTGTCATTCGAGTTCAGAATGTCAAAGGCAATCATATCCCTGATAGTACCAGAAACTTGTGATGCAATCTACAAAGTGCTAAAAAACGACTACCTTAAGGTAATTATTTTCAGGGGCCACAATTAATATTTTTCAACTGCAGACTAAAGTGAACCCAAAGATTTCGGACAACAGCTCTATGCACTCTCCCAACCCGACAAATTTCTGTTGAGCTCTCTGTTTATACAAATATATATATTTATGTTTTGAATATTTCACATATTAAATGATAAATATGATTCAATTAGTACCACAGTTTCCATCAGAGATGTGGTATGGGTAAATGTTCTCATCTTCAAGGTAATCAACAATGTATTCTGAATCGTTTGTCGCGTTGGTGACCTTATCGTTTTGACCAGTAGTAAATTTATGCTGGAACTTAGAAATAAGCTGGTATAGTTCTGTTTGAAAATCTCCAGCAAGGTCTGGATCCGACTTCTCCCACTTTCGCCCATTGGAGGAGACAAAGTTTCCTACGCTTGTCCACATATCGCTAGATAGGGACATGCCCTTGACGACATCCAATGCGCTCGCTGCTGACTTTAAAAATTTTTGTTTTTGGTCGTCTGCTTCGATTTTTTTACGCTTTCATTCTGGCATCTTCGAAGAGGCTTTATCCATCTTTGGTTCCATAAGATCCTCCCACGCAGTCATCACTGCTTGCGTAATTGGAGGCTAAGGTGCTTTCTGACAATTCTGAAAATAAATTGGGTTCCTAAAAAGAAAGAATGCATTGATTATTATTTGCAGGTGCCTTCTACATGCGATGAATGGCTTAATATATCAAGATCCTTTAAAAACGAGGCGTAAGTTGAAGTCGGCCCTGCTCGACTTCGATATACCGTTACTCAGTGTAAGGTTTTTTAAGAATATTTTTATTAGATCACAAATTGTGGAAGATATGAGTTTTTTTAACAAATTGCGGGGGAGGCAACTCTACTATAACTCATCTGATCAGAAATGATGTATTGCGGATCGATAGGTATTGATGATTTAAATATATGTCTGGAAGGTTCAAACAATCTATCTTCAAATTGAGGGAGATATGAGTTTTTTTACAAATTGCGGGGAGGCAACCTCTACTATAACGCATCTGACCGGAAAATGAATATGGCGGATCGATAGGTAATGATGATTAAAATATATGTCTGGAAGGTTCGAACAATCTATTTTTTCAAAATTGTGGGAGATTTGAGGTATTTTTCAAATTGCGGGGGCGGGAACTTTTCTATCGTTCATCTGATCAAGAAATGATGTATGGCGGATCGGTAGGTATTAATGATTAAAATATATATGTCTAGAAGGTTTTAACAATGTATTTTCAAAATTGTAAGAGATATGAGGTATTTTCAAATTGCAGGGGGCGGCAACTCTACTATCGTTCGTCTGATCGGAAAATGATGTATGGCGGTAGGTACTGATGATTAGAATATATGTCTAGAAGGTCCGAACAATCTATTTTTAAAATTGTGGGAGATATGAGGTTTTTTTCATATTGCGGGGGCGGGAGGGGGCGTGGCAAAAATTTGAAACAAACTTGATTTGCGTGCAGACAATACAAGTCTACACTGAAAAAATGGTAACTCTAGCTCTTATAGTCTCTGAGATCTAGGTGTTCATACAGACAGACGGACAGACGGACGGACGGACGGACGGACGGACGGACAGACGGACAGGTATATATCGACTCGGCTATTGATGCTGATCAAGAATATATATACTTTATGGGGTCGGAAATGCTTCCTTCTGCCTGTTACATACATTTGCACGACCTTAGTATACCCTTTTTACTCTACGAGTAACGGGTATAATAACGAGAAGGCAAAGCTAACTTCGACTGTGCCGAAGTTTTAATACACTTGAAAAACTTTACTCCAACCGATTTAACCGGTCAAATATATATAGGATATAGATATCAGATATTTAAAAATTTTAAATCGTTGATAATAAAAATTTCATACCATAAAAAAAACCTTTCTTAGTAAAACGCATCCGATCTTGATAAATTTTTTCTGAATTATGTGAAAACATATAAAACTAATAAATACCACGATTGGTGATGCTACAATGGAAATCAAAGAAGTTTTTCTCACTAGAACTAGTTTTTTGAACGACCGTTTATATGGCAGCTATATGCTATAGTCATCCGATTTTGATAAATTTTTCCAGAATTGTGTGAAAATATATAAAACTAATAAATACCAGGATAGGTGACGCTACGATAGAAAACAAAAACGTTTTTCTCACTAGAACTAGTTTTTGGACCGATCGTTCCTATGGCAGCTATATGATATAGTCATCCGATCCAACTGATTTAACCGGTAAAATATATATAGGATATAGATATCAGTTATTTAAAATTTCTAAATCATTGATAATAAAAATTTGATACCATAAAAAAAAACTTTTCTTAGTAAAACACATTTTCCGACCGATCAGTCCTATGGCAGCTATATGCTATAGTCATCCGATTTTGATAAATTTTTTCAAAATGATGTGAAAGCATATAAAACTAACATATACCAAGATTAGTGATCCTACGATGGAAAACAAAAAAGTTTTTCTCACTAGAACTAGTTTTTTGACCGACCGTTTCTATGGCAGCTATATGCTATAGTAATCCGATTTTGATCAATTTTTCCAGAATTATGTGAAAGCATATAAAACTAACATATACCAAGATTAGTGACGCTTCAATGGAAAACAAAAAAGTTTTTCTCACTAGAACTAGTTTTTTGACCGTCCCTTTATATGGCAGCTATATGCTATAGTAATCCGATTTTGATAAGTTTTTCCAGAATTATGTGGAAGCATGTAAAACTAGTATATACTAAGATTGGTGACGCTACGATGGAAAACAAAAAAGTTTTTCTCACTAAGACATATTTTCCGACCGATCGTTCCTATGGCAGCTATACGATATAGTCATCCGATCCGGCCGGTTACGACATATTAGTTGCGTGCAGCAAAAAGAAGACTCTGTGCAAAATTTCAGCTCGATAGCTTTAAAACTGAGGGACTAGTTCGCGTAGAAACAGACAGACAGACAGACGGACAGACGGACAGACGGACAGACGGACAGACGGACGGACGGCGGACGGACAGACGAATTGAACTCAGCTCGTCGTCCTGATCAAGAATATATATAGTTTATGGGGTCGGAAATGAATATTTCTATGCGTTACAAACTTCTGGGCAAAATTAATATACACTTTTCAAGTGTATAAAAAGACAAACAGCATTGTGCTTATGGCGTTGTCCGATGCCCAATACAGATTCAAGCATGTCGATGTGGGTGCATTTGGAAGAGATTCAGATGGTGGAGTGTTTGCAAGGTAATCAAATTAATTTTTTTATAAAAAGCAATAACGATTTTACATATCTTCAGTTGCAGATTGTCAAATGCGCTATCAAATAATGCTCTAAATATTCCACCACCAAAACCATTGCCATTTCAAAATAAGAAAACGCCATTTGTCATTTTGGCTGACGATGCGTTTCCGTTATGAGAGAATATTATGAAGCCTTTTTCATGGCGAAACCCTAATGTAGAGGAAAGCATTTTTAACTATAGACTGTCAAGGGCGCGGAGAGTTATTGAGAGTGCATTCGGCATATGCGCTGCCCGATTCAGAATATTACGTAGGCCACTAGATGTTGAGCCACCTAAGGCTATAAAAATTGTTTTGGCAATTTGTGCGCTGCATAATTTTTTAATGAATACAAATGGAGGACCGCCGCACACGGATGTCGAAGATTGGTGCGGGTCAGTTCCTGATTTGCCTCCACCAGATGAATCTATTACGCCTGAAAGTGCAACGAGCGTTAGACAGCGGTTTATGAACCATTTCGCCACACACGGTACTGTTCCATGGCAAAATGACCATATACACAATTAATGATAAATTGCGAACTCGGCATTCGGAAAAATGTAAAATCCTTTTAAACCATCCCTATAAATATATCAATAAATAACAGCAAATTAATTTTACCAAGGACTCCTTGCGAGCTGGGTTTGTCAAGGTTATCACTGGCTTGAGAAACGTCATGGCTTCCATATAATAGTAGATACTTTGCGCTCTGCTGTACGGCTGCTGGATGTTTTATTTGATTTCTTGACAGACCATTCCCCTTACGAGTGCCGACACTATACGCTTTTTATCTTCCTGGATGCGTATCAGAGACTTGTCACCCAAATTCTTGGATGATTAGTCTCATCTTAGATACACCGCTGATAGTTAGCTAACATTAGTATCAGTTTCCAGACAACGATTGGCAATTCTGATGTTCAGGCATATTGCGTTTGCTATGCGGTGAAACATTGCATAACTGTTGAATACTGCCATCAACACAATGGGAAAAAACTCCTTTTCTACCTTTTCTCAGAAGCTCATTTTATAGTTCCATCTTTACCCATGAAAGCAAATTATGATTTCCGGATAACCTTTATGAATTTTGTTTTCGAATTTATATTTTTGACCATTTCTTTAATTTTAAGATTATTTCAATACATTCAATTTCGTTCATAGTTAACCTTTCTTTAGCACCAATCTTAAAGTGGTTGGATTTATCTAAATCTATTAATACTGGCCAATAGTTGTCATGTATAGAGCCCGCAGCTGTGATGACTTAGTAGGTGATATACATTGCTACCTTTGTCTCAGAGCCATCGAATATTCTGCCCAGTTGTTTGTTCAGTTGCAACCCACATTTCATTGGGTGTGCTTTAACACTAGAGTAGCCAACCGGGAGTTTTGTCCAGTCTGCAAAGAGCGTTTGCAAACCTCCCTACTAAACCTTACATTGAATACTGAACTAAGCCAGTCGACCCAGAGTTTGCCATCGTCAGCAATGCCGACAGTCACGAGGAGCCAACAAAGATTGGAAAACACCAATACTGAAAATATGGAGACCACTCAGTCAACTGAGCAACACGCTCCTGTAAATAACAATTCAAATGTAGACCCGTCCTTCTCAGCTACCCAAATGCAACAAGCAATAGCTAATGCCATGGAAGCTGCAGCCGTCCGACAAACTGAGATGTAGTGTCAGGCCATGAATGCAGGCTTTCAAGGTCTCCAACTCCATTCAGGGCTGCATCTGTTCAACCTGCTCCAAGATTTCCTCAATGAGTTCAGAATTACGTCCAGACCGAATCAGCCAAATTATAGGCAATTGGAAAATCAACTTCTCTGGAAGATCCGCCTTTAGTGTAGACGATTTCATTTATCGACTTGAGGCCTTAACTTACCAAACGTTAGACGGCAATTTTGATATATTAGCTTGCCATATCAGCAATGTGCTTGAAGGCAGCGCTAACGCCTGGTACTGGCGGTACCACAAAAGCGTGCCTCAGATAGAGTGGTCGAGTTTTTGCGAAGCTTTTCGAACTCAGTTCAAGGATGAGAGGACTGACGTCAACATTAGAGCAGCAATAGATCGTCGTAAGCAAAAAGATGGAGAATCTTTCGATAAGTATCACGAGTCGATTGTCATTTTAGCCGATAGTCTGTCTGTTCCATTGCCAGAATCTTCTATTTTGGAGTCTGTACAATCAAACTTGTTGCCTGAAATACAGCACGAATTGCTGTACGCGAAGATCAACACAATGTCAGAGCTAAGACATGTCGTGCGTACCCGTGAGGTATTCATGCAAATTGTTATAAAGCCATCATCGCTTACGCCTCGAGCTGCACCTCGCCGCCTTGTGCATGCAGTTGAGGTTGAATCTGAATGCGAATCCGAAATCAGCGAGAATGATATCTCAGCAATTGATCTGCTATGCTGGAATTGCGGGAAAAAGGTCATATCTTCTAGGATTGTATATCCGAAGGACGTGTATTTTGCTACGGATGTGGCAAAGCTGACGTACCGACCTTTTGTCCCAAATGCGGTGGCGCAAAAAACTTCACGTCTAGTGCACCTATGAAAAGTCGACAGACCGACTACCTCGAAAGCAACCAACACGGACTAGAGGAAGTCGCATCTTCTACTCAAATTTACCTGATTTGACCACACTACCTGCTTTACCTCTTCACCAACGTATAAACCAATATCAATCTCAAACAGCCTGCTCAGTTGGTAAAAAGAACTGCGTTCCCGACGGCGTAGAATAGGATTCCTTCAAACTCGCAAATCCGAACGCAAGTCTTTAGAATCGGTAATAGTGGACAATGACGTTCGACACTACGCCCAAGTAAAACTATTAGGAAAATATGTTTTCGGTTTAATGGATACCGGCGCTTCGATAAGCTGCATCGGTGGAGATTTTGCCAAAGAGCTTATTAACTAAAAGACACCCCTTAAACCCGTTTCTTCCACTATGCGTACCGCAGATGGAAAAAACACAAGGCATTGAAGGAAAAATACGCACAAAAATTTGCTACAACGATCAGACTGAATTTATTACTTTTTACGTGATACCTACATTAGTACAGCCATTATATTTGGGAATAGATTTTTGGACAGGCTTTCAATTGTTGCCCTCAGACTTGTCTAACAGAACCACGACGCCTAACATATCTGAATTAGACTCGAATCGGTTTAGAACCCTGTCCGAATCCCAGCAACGAAGTTTAGACATCCCTGTTGTCACATGTGATTGACGTTGGCGATGCCAAACCCATCAATCAGCGGCATTACGCTATTTCTCCAGCCATGGAAAAACTCGTTTATGAAGAGCTGGATCGAATGATTGCCCTATGAGTAATCGAAGAATCCGAAAGCTCATGGTCTTCACCGATCGTTCTCGTGAATAAGCCAGGCAAACTTCGTCTCTGCCTAGACAGCCGACAGGTCAATTTAGCAACTCGTAAAGCGCTTATCCTACTCCCATATTAGATGGATTATTGAGCCGACAAAATTCAAGCTATTTCTGAGTACCCAGCCCCTCGCTCAGTAAAGCAACTTCGCCGATTTCTCGGTATGAATAGTTGGTACCAGAAATTCTTAAAAAATTACGCTTCCTTAGCTACTCCGCTTACAGACTCTTTGAAGCATAAACAGCGCTTTGTATGGTCCGATTTGGCCCAAATGCTTTTCTAGCTCTCAAAGCTGAACTGTGCCAGTCACAGATTTTAAGGCCCCCTTCTACATTCACTGTGATGCAAGTCACACCGGAATCGGAGGAGTTCTTATGCAAATAAGCAAGGAAGAAGATGAAATCCCGATTGCTTATATGTCCAAAAAACTCAACAAATGCCAACGTAACTTCTCGGTTACTGAAAAAGAGTGCTTGGCTGCGATTTTGAGCATAAAGAAATTTAGGGCATATGTAGAAGGCCATCCTAACACCGTAATTACCGACCATGCGTCCTTAAAATGGCTCATGTCGCAAAAAGACCTCGGAACTCGGTTAGCTCGTTGGGCACTCAAGCTGCAAGATTATACCTTTACGATACAGAATCGGAAGAGGACAAAAAAGGAGGACTTATCTACTATCGACACCGATCAATTCATAGATTTGAAATCCCCTCATTTTGAGAGTTCTGGTTACAAGGATCTAATTGCCAAAGTTGTTCAGAATCAAAACCATTTTCCCGATATAAAGGTGAAAGAGGGATTCCTTTATCGCCGAACTGAGCATGCTTCTTGTTAGATAGGATATCTGATGATTTAGTCTGGAAATTGTGGCTGCCACGCGAATTGGTGCCGTTGGCCTTAAAAATAGCTCACACTGATCCCTTATCATCTCACGGTGGCATCAACAAAACACTCGAAACGGTGAGGCGCTACTATTATTGGACTAACCTGGTGAACGATGTTAAAGAATATATCAATGAGTGTGATATCTGTAAAAGCACCAAATAACCCAATAAAGTTTTAAGACCTCCTTTAGGAAAAACAGCAGAGACTCAACGGTTTTTCCAAAAACTGTTCGTGGACTATTTAGGACCATACCCTAGGTCGAAGTCTGGCCAAATAGGCATACTTATAGTCCTAGACCACTTTAGCAAATTCCTGTTTCTTAATCTCGTTAAGAAATTTACTACAGATTTACTATCTTGAAGAATAATTTTTTCAATGCTTCGGTGTGCCTGAGTCGATTCTTTCAGACAACTGCGTGCAGTTTAGATCTCATGCATTCATCGATTTATTGCAGAAATATCGAATTACTCATTCGTACACTGCTATATACTCACCCCAAGCCAACGCATCTGAACGCGTGAACAGGTCGGTTATAGCAGCCATCAAGGCTTACATCCATCCCAACAAGTCAAACTGGGACGAAAACTTGAGTAGAATTTGTTGCTCGCTGCGTTCTAGTTGGCATAGTGTAGTTAATAATAGCCCATACAGGTTAGTTTTTGGCCAGCACATGGTCACCGACGGTTCAGCGAACAAGCTTTTGCGGGAATTAAATTTGTTGGAAGATCGTTCTGTTTCTTTTAACAAGGACGACTCCTTTGACATAATGCGAAACAAGGCAGTAGTGGGTTGCGCCAAACAACATACCCGAAACAAAAATGCCTACAATTTGCGGAGTACCAATGTATCTTTTGTTGTCGGCCAAGAAGTCTTCCGAAAAAACTTTCAACAGAGTAATTTCGTAAAGGGCTTCAATGCTAAATTGGCACCGACTTTCGTGAAAGCTCGAATAAGGCGCAAATTAGGCCAAAGTTATTACGAGTTAGAAGACATGCAGGGATTCCAAATTAGTCGGTAAATTCCACGCGAATTATATTAAGCAATGAAAACTATTTTATGGTGTTCCAAGCGCGGATCACCCTTGTTGAAACCCCCAAGTGTGATTTTGGCCGGGGGGACTTGTAGTGGCGCTTGTCTCGTCAATTTTAAACCCCAAAGCCAAAAAGTATGCATCCTCAGATGTATCACCCTTTTCGTCTTCAGCCATCGATATCCAACTGCTTAAGAATCAAGAATAAAAGCAATTAAAATTGGCCTTGCCTTTGTCACCTTTTCAGCATGGATTTGTAAAGAGTCGGTCAACTACGACCAATTTGCTTGAATTCACATCATTAGTTAACGATGGATTCCTTATGAAATGCCAAACTGATGTCATCTACACTGACTTCGGTAAGGCTTTTGACTCCGTGAACCATGATCTCATCCTCCTTAAGCTTGATCGTATTGGATTTCCCTCCCCTTTTCTTTTTGGATCTCTTCATATTTAAAGATTGAACTCAAAAAGTTCTGCTCAGATCTAATATTTCAAAACCTGTCTACAGAACCGGTGTACCTCAAGGAAGCCACCTCAGTCCTTTCTTTTCACTCTTTTTATACACTTGAAAAGTGTATATTAATTTTACTTAAGAAGTTTGTAACGCATAGAAATATTCATTTCCGACCCATAAACTATATATATTCTTGATCAGGACGACGAGCTGAGTTCAATTCCCGTCTGTCCCGTCCGTCCGTCTGTCCGTCTGTCTGTTTCTACGCGAACTAGTTTCTCCAGTTTAAAGCTATCGAGCTGAAATTTTGCACAGAGTCTTCTTTTTACTGCACACCCAACTAATATGTCGGAACCGGCCGGATCGGATGACTATATCTAGCTGCCATAGGAACGATCGGTCCAAGAACTAGTTCTAGTTAGAAAAACTTTTTTGTTTTCCATCGTAGCGTCACCAATCGTTGTATATATTAATTTTATATGATTCCACACAATTCTGAAAAAATTGATCGAAATCGGATGACTATATCATATAGCTGCCATAGGAACGATCGGTCTAAAAACTAATTCTAGTGAGAAAAACTTTTTTGTTATTAATGGTAGCGCCTTTCAAAAACTGCAAGGGTACTTAAAACATCGGCGTTCAACTTCTATGTTTATACGCTTGAAAAGTGTATATTAATTTTGGCCAGAAGTTTGTAACGCATAGAAATATTCATTTCCGACCCCATAAACTATATATATTCTTGATCAGGACGACGAGCCGAGTTCATTTCCGCTTGTCCGTCCGTCCGTCTGTCCCGTCTGTCCGTCTGTCTGTCTGTCCGTCTGTCTGTCTGTTTCTACGCAAACTAGTCTCTCAGTTTAAAGCTATCGAGCTGAAATTTTGCACAGAGTCTACTTTTTGCTGCACGCAACTAATATGTCGGAACCAGCCGGATCGGATGACTATATCTTATAGCTGCCATAGGAACGATCGGTCGGAAAATAAGTCTTAGTGAGAAAAACTTTTTATTTTCTATTGTAGCGTCACCAATCTTGGTATATATTAGTTTTAGATGATTCTACATATTTGTGGAAAAATTGATCAAAATCGGATGAATATAGCATATAGCTACCATATAAACGGTGGGTCAAAAAAAGTAGTTCTACTGGGAAAAACTTTTTTTATTTTCCATCGTAGCGTCACCAACCTAGGTATATATTAGTTTTATATGCGTTAACACAATTCTGGAAGATTTTATCAAAATAGGATGACTATAGCATATAGCAACCATAGGACCGATCGGTCGGAAAATGTGTTTTACAAAGAAAAGTTTTTTTTTTGTGGTATCAAATTTTATTATCAATGATTAAAAAATTGTAAATATCTATATCTCATATATATATTTTACCGGTTAAATCGGTTGGGTAAACTTTTTCAAGTGTAATAAAATCCCCGCACAGTCGGTTGCTTTACCTTCTCGTTTTTAATGATTTAATAATTTTGGGAATTATTACCCTTTTATTGAGATAACAATCCACCTTAATCTCACTTAACTTTAATTTTTTGGCTGGGACGTTTGAGAAAGAATGCCCCATATATCAACTTAGCCCATGGTTCTGTCCCGTAATGGCTGAGGCAGCCGTAACTTATTGAATCGTGACGTGCGAGTGGCCAGCAGATGCTCCAAAGGGGGAGAGTTGGCCGAAGGGGGGCATATGGATGTGATTTCTTTTTTCCGTGATATCCACATTGTAAAGTAGACATTATGTTGATGCGACCGTGTCCTTTTTCTTTATCGCACTTGGGACATCTGCCGCGCGACGCTGGCGATAATATCCTGAAATTATTTTCAGTTACTTCGGACTCGCCCTTTGTTTTATTGTTATTGTTTGGTTTGGTTAGGTTTGGCTTGGCTTGGTGTCGTTACCAACTTCGTGACTCTCAAACCCAAACTGGACACATTTGGTGGGTCCTCTATTTTTAGTGGAGTTTCGCTCAAAGTTATTACACTTGAAATTATACACTTACATTTTGTCGGGGTGGACATTGTCTGTACGTATGTGATTTTCGCATGTTGGCGCTCTACAAACTAATGGCTCCACTAACGATTTGTAACCGTTGTCCTTTATGGCATCCTTTTCGGGCATCACGCGCATCCGTCCATTGTCCAAGGGGGCAGGGGCTTAATATATCTGTGATGGAATGAAGAATGCTGCAGCACCATGTTTGCTTTGAAGTTGCTTTCGCTACAGGACATTAAAGTAATTAGAAGGGTGTCTTAACAATGCTTAGTTGCTGAGTTTCCTTGCAAAGAAAAAAACAGACATATCAAGCTAAACCAATAATTGTTAGTTCAAGTCGTTTTCCCAATCCTTTGTAAGTGTCAAGCTTAGCACTTGCCTTTCAAGTCATTCTGTGATGTTTCCGAGTTTCCCCATAATGACTTATTTAGAATCTGGGAATTTGATAAGAAATTGGCTAACATTTAAAAGAAGATGGCGTTACACATTGGTGAACCTTTCCTAGATGAACTTCTTCTAAGGTCATTACTTGGTTTGAATGTAAGAGAACTTTTAATCATTTAAAAGTAGTATGGTATTGGTATAATAACAGAATTGGATCGTGCTAAGTCGAAGAGATGAGGGGACTTCTAGCTATCGATCCATTTAAATAATTAATCGCAGAAATATTGAATCAATAGTTATTCAATCAATAAAATCAATTTTAACAATTTGGAAAAGTCACCTCAGATAATTAAGTATATCTTCAGCTTTAGTTTATTGATTTGAGAAATAAATAATTCGTTTCAAGGCACGAAACGGTATAGAAACCGGAACCGATATTACAATTTTTTAGAGTATCTTAAATCGATAACCGTTATAATAGGAAACACAAAATAGCGGAACTATTTAGCGGTTGCTATTTAAGTTTCTGGCCTAGGTCACTTCTAGCCGTTTTAGGACCAATTGGCCTTTTCCCATAAAAAAGTTTGGACTTTTATCGAAAAAAGCTCCATACAACTCTTTCATGTGTGACCACGTTTGATATCGATTAACGAATAATCAAAAACTTACCTCGGCAGAAAAATGGAATTAACTCGTGAAAATTTTCGTGCAATCATTTTTCACAACTTTCGAAGTGGCTTATCACGACAAGAGTGCAACGATGAACTTAAAAAGTTTGTATGACGAT
Organism: Lordiphosa mommai; assembly: GCA_018904225.1. Lineage (NCBI taxonomy): Eukaryota > Metazoa > Arthropoda > Insecta > Diptera > Drosophilidae > Lordiphosa > Lordiphosa mommai. The sequence continues at coordinate 91,965 of JAEIFT010000593.1, forward strand.
GAAGCACCATCCTATAGACTGTGAAAAGTTGGTTTAATGAATTCAATCGCGGGCGACGCTCGCTCGAAGACGAAGGTCGTCCAAAAACAGTCGTTGTGCCAGAAAACATTCATGCCATGCGTGAACTGATAATGCAAGATCGTCATGTGACATACCGTGAGATAGAGGCATCCAGCATACATTCGATATTGCATGAACACCTGGGCTAAAAAAAGGTTTGTTCTCGTTGGATCCCGCACAATTTGACAATCGATTAAAAAAAATATAATCGTGGTGTTTCAAAAGACGTTTATGAGATCGTCATGTGACGAATAATGGATCTATGCTTATGAGCCCGAAACAAATCTGCAATCGACCGTGTGGGTCTTCGAAGACGATCAAATCAACGAAAGTCGTTGTCGCCTGTTTCTTCAGTGAACCGGTCATGTGGCGACTGTTCCGCTTGAGCAACGAAGGACGGTCAATTCTGATTTGTACACCACAATTTGTTTGCCTGAAGTCTTCGGAGAAATTCGAAAAACAAACAAGAGAAGACAGATCATTGTGCACCATGACAATGCGAGCTCTCACACATCAGCTTACACCAGCGCCTTTTTGACCGCCCAAAACGTCGAATTGTTGGGTCATCCGCCGAACAGCCCTGACTTGGCACCCAATGACTTCTTTTTATTCCCGCACATCAAGGGAAAAATGCGTGGTCAACGAATTTCGTCGCCAAAAGATGCTGTTGAAGAGTTTTAAAACCATGTTTTGGAGGTGTCTCAATCGGAGTGGAAAAAGTGCTTCGACAATTGGTTTGAGCGCATGCAAAAGTGTATAAATCCTGCTGGAAAATACTTTGAAAAACAATAAAACCATTTTTGATCATAAATATTCGCGTTTTCATTATTAGGCCAGAAATATATATAGCATCCTACGTATCAGGTCAGTTCCGATTTTCACTTTCAAAAAGACAAGAGATAAAAAGTGGATCGGATGATGTAGCCAAACAGTATTTTTGTTTGTTATATACAGTCAGTAGACAAAAAATTATGATGATTTGTTTACCTAGTTTTAGAGATATTCTAACTGAAAGCGCTCAAAATTATAAAAAAATTGTATTTTTGAAAAACCTGAAAATAGGTCAGCTTTTGACGGGTTGTATATTCTAAAAAAAATCGCATTTAATTAGGGGTTGCATATTTGAAATCTTTGAAGAATTTCCTATAAGATGGATTAATTTCGTAGGTGCACATGAAATTTTGGATTTTTGCAACCTCATTTGTTCTAGGGGGCCACAAAACTGTTCATTCACTTCAATTACGAATTGATCAATCTATTTAATAATGAAAAAGTTATTAGTTTAAACATTTTTTGTTTGGTTCTAACACCTTCGAAATGTTTAACCATTTTTCAATTATTGAATAAAAAAGTGTTTAAAAGGCAAAATAATTGCTTAATGCGGCATTTTGATTTACTTGAGAAGTGTATAAATGTAGGAGGGGAATGTATGTTCTGAATCAATTGACCTTTGACTATGGGGAATACGGTCACACCAATTTTGGTGTTTTTATTTTTGGTATTTTTTTGGTTTTGCGACATGGTCACACTAATTAGGGATTATTTTAATTTGTGTGTTTGGTCACACTGTTTTTGCCCGTTAAATTTAAATTGTGGGAGTTATTTTTTAATTTTGGCCGATAGTTGGGCGCAAAATTTAAATTTTGATCGTTTTAGAGTTTTCCCACCTCTGATAAATGGCGCGAAGTTTGAATTTGTGAATTTTTAAGGTTTTCCCTTCCCAATTGTAATGGCGCGAAGTTTGAATTTGTGTGGGTTTTTTAATTTTGGTGTATGATCACTCTAATTAGTGATTTTTTGATGATGGGAAATTTGAATTTTTGTCTTTTGGTGTGTTTCCATCCCTATTGATGTGGCGGCGGAATTTGAATTCTGATTTTTTTGGTGTTTTCCATCCATGGTTGGAGGGCTTTTTGAATTTTCAACGTTTTTTGAATTTTTAATTTTTGCGTTGTATGGCGGGAGTTTTTTTTGTTGTTTTTTTCAATTTTTGGTCAGAAGGGTGGGGGTAACAGGAGCGGTGATCTGTGGTGGGGGCGGTGGGGGTGGGGGGGCGGTGGAGGGGTGGGGGCGATCTGCAGCGGTCCCAGCGACTTGGATCTAGTTTCTTTGTGTGTGTGTGTGCATGTTTTTTGTTTTCAAGATCCCTTGACCTTGAACGGCTTGAACGGACTGATTGTGGGTGGGTGGGGATTTGCACTGGTGGGTGGAAAATAGGGGGGTAGGCGTGGTGAACTGTGGAGGGAGGGCGATCTGCAGCGGGTAAAAGGAGCAGTAATGCAACTGGGGTGAAGATCAACTGCGCAAGTTACTTGCCCTTGAATTATTGTTTGCATTTCATTGATTGATTTCAAGTGCAGGGATAAGGTTGAGTCATTGTTTGTGGGCTTTTGCGGATGCGTAAAAACGAATTTTGTTAGTGTTAAAGAGTTCTGTGACAAACTTTGATTTTTCTGGTCTGCGGATGAGGTTGGGGTGGGGGCAGGGATTGGTTGTTAGTCATTGTTTGTGGGCTTGTGCGGGTACGCAAAAACGGAATTTTGTTATTGTTAAAAGAGTTCTGTGACAAACTTTGATTTTATAGTAGAAAATTTGTGCGATTTCTATAAAACCTCTAAGTTTAAATGTCGTAGGCTTTAGTTGAACTCTAACATTCAAGAAAGTGAATACTGCTACAATGTCAGTAAGTACCAATAAATCAGTTATGATTGCAAAGAATTTTTTTGATTTTAATTAAATGTTTCTTTATATTGTAGCTATTCAGTTGCAGATCTGTACTAGCTCGTCGACTAGTGAGTCTTCATGGTTTGCGTGATTTGGTTTATAAGGTGCTTAACGAGCAGGAGGCTCTATTTGAGAAAACTTCAATGCCCCTGATGGACTTTCTACTAGAGCTTGATAAGAAAATGGATGGTATTTCGGTGTATGATGAAATTCGAATGCAACTTAACGACTTTCCTTTATCGATAGAAGATGAGTACGCTTGGATATTGTTTCTCAAATCAATGACCAATGTTGACATTCATGTGAAACATATAAATCTTTATGTGAACGAGTGTTATTTTGCAACATTTGTGCCATTAAAATAAAACAAAGCAAAAACGAATGGAAGCGCATAATTTTTTATTTAACCTTAGTTAGTGAATTCCATTGGTAATGTAGAGATGAGTTTCATAAGCTTATTTTTTTCAGATATAGAGTGACAAGCACATGTATCCGTTACACATGTTGCTAGATTTTTTGTTACCCAGCAGCATGACGATAAATGTTCGCCATACTTATCGAGATTTAAAATCTTTGGATTTCCATGCTGCTGAAAGTATTCTCGGGTCTCTGTCAGAAACTTTGTGTGCTCATCAAAAAGTATATCCTTATATTCCGCTTGGAATTCATCAATCAGGTGAATAATTGTTTTGCGGCATACTCATCATTGAAACGCTCCGCCCATTGGCATGGTGATGAACTTTACTCTTGAAGCGTCAAAGAAGAAATAAATCGAATTTTTGAATTGAATGGATACAAAGATTTTTAATTAATCAATATTTCATGATTTACAGGGTGATGTTGATCTTAGTAGTAGGGTACTAAACTTTTAGATGTAAAGTCTTTATATTCCAAAATGGTTCGAGAATTTTTTAGGGCACACTCATTATTATTTATATGCATACCGCAATTGTACAACTCATTGTAGCCTAAAGAATTCATTTTAGTACTGCTAAACTCTTCTTCCAAGTCTTCTACTGAAACTGCAAGAAATTTTTCAAGAAAATCATTTTTCTTAAGTCCAGTTGTGATTACATGATTATCATATAATATCCCGGAAGACAATTTCTGACTTGTAGGAAACTAGAAGATCCATCATTCCAACAAAGACCATGATAGTTTTTAGTCATCCAGATTGCTCTTCTTCTTGCCATTGTAGTCAAGTGGAGGAAATCATAAGGGGGTAGCAAAAAAGAAATGGCTGTCCAGGTGGGACAAATGCCGAGCTATTTCTTTTTTAATATGTATCGTTTTTGTTGCCATAGAAGCCCTGTATATCAATGGAAACTACATCTTGATACATTTTTTAAATAATTTTTTTTTTTTTCTGTACTGCTGTTGTTGTTAGTGATGCTTTTAAACAATGCGTTGAACTAATCCACTAAGCGGTGAATATTCAACTAAACGATCATGTATTAGTAAGCAATAAGCTTCGGTGGACGAAGCTACTTGGAGTCGATAAATTTATAGATAGTCTTACATCAATTGTCCTGACTTTACGACTTCATTTTGATATGAAAGATCGATAACAACCATTGGAGCTTTTTTCCAAAAATGTCTTTGGTGATAACAGCGGTTGAGGGCTCTCATATAATAGCTTTGCTGGAATTTTGCATACATATCGTATAAAGTAGCGATTCAAGAACGGTCAAAACTTATATTTAGATCATCATACGGGTATGACTCTGAGATTAAATGTACTTTCAAATTTGTTAAGTCATTGGAAATTAATTTTCCTTCCGACGTGAAAGCCACTATTGCGTATCGCGGTCTCTCCCGGTTAGCAGCCAATTTTACGCTCCATATATGTTGGGTGGCATTAACAAGCGATGGGTTGATATAACAATCCCAACTGCGGAAAGCCAGCGGTAAGAGTATTTCCGCTTTTTATAACATTAAACATCTGCAGTTTGGCTTGATCGTTAAGGGTTACGTGTGGTATTTTCCAAGTTATATTCAATATGCTTATTTTATTTTTTGCTTTTGTTCAAATACCTTACTCATGTTCTTCGCCATGAGTAGTATGAGTTCATGCTTGCAGTTCAACAAGATTTTATTGTAGTCTTCGGCAAACCCAAGTAAATACTTCAGCGGAAGAGAGAAATTGAATAATCCACTCGGTGATAGTAGTAATTCGTCTTCTTTCTCAAGAAACCAGCCTCCATTTCGAAGCATTTCACTTTCGAGCTTATTTAAAGATATACCCACGAACCGTGTGCGATCAATTTCAATTCCGTTTATCTCATAGCGAATTTCATCAAAAATCTGTGCAACGCAATTACTTTTAAGTTTGCCTGCATGAACGGCTGTAATGTCCCGATGAGGTAATCGACCCTCAACATTGATAAAACTTTCATGGGGTAGTACGAATAAATCTTGGTTTTGGATGCTTATTCGAATTTCATCGTTAGGCTTAAATGATTGTAGATAAGATGAGTAATTGTGGTATTCTCTTTTACTTATACTCTCATCCGAGTGGGGTTTCTCACAAACATTTTAATATATTGCTCATTGTTTACGGATTTTAAGACCCAATGATTTTAAAAATAATTTATTTGCTGTTGTAAGAGCTCTCCGTACAGATCTTCCTCCTCGTCCTGTTCTATAACCGAAAGTGATTGGTGATGGAGATCTCCATACGCTTTTTATTTATACTATTGTTATAAATGATCATTGTCGCAGTCTCAGGTGTTGCCGAAGTGTGATATCCCCCCACGCAAATTAATCAAGTCTCCGTTCTGATCAGTGATGCGTACTGTTAATGTACTTTCTCACACATGTGTTCACAGGCAAATAAATTGGATTGCGTGGTATCTCATCCATTTTATAACCAGGAGGAACGTTTAGAGCAAATTCATGAAGGGTATGCGATGGGATGTTATTCACATATGATCCGTTTATAATGTTACACTCCAAACGAATTGCATTCACCTTGAGAATATTCACAGGCATATCTGAGATGTGCTCAACAGCCGGTTCGAGGATTCTCGGCCCAAATCCAAACAAAGATCCGATTGAACGCACCTTATCTAAATAAATTGGAAGTATCCTACTGATAACCGACACTTGCAGTGTGTTGTTATTGCTTTTAATTTCAAGATCGAACTCTACACCTGCTGCAGACAGCTTATCGAGAATAACATCAGTAATATCTGAGCTCATAAGATCCCACAGGTATCTCAATGATGTGTTCTCCAATATGAAATAGATTATTATACAAATCTACATTTGAGATTGAGTTGAACATATGAAAATCAATTAGACAACACTCATATTCCCCCATCATTTCAAGGGGAGGAAAGTAGTTTGCCGTTAATGTTGAGCTGTTTCCAGTTAAAGTTAACGTTGTTGACATCTTAAGTTAGTATTTGAAGTGAAACTATAATCAAGTTTTTTTATCTTTTATTTACATGCGAGTATGCTTAAAACATTTTAAATTACTATAAAGACATCAAATCCCTTTCTATAGCGTCCGTTGTCTATACGATCATCTTTGTTGGTGGTATATATGCTTCATATTTAGTTGATCTTGTTTAAACATTAAAATTATGTTAGCGTTATCACGCACAAGATGTTTGGGAATGCGTGCATATGACTGGCATAAATAGAACGAATCAACATTCTTATGCCTTCCCATACAAAAGTATGCGCGAATGTTGTCCTGTTTTTCGCATGCCACATCATCAAATATCATTATTGAATTGTTTTTCGCTTTCTCGGTCGGAATAACAGACTCATTCTCAGAAAACGTATAGAAGCCCATTCCCTTTAACGGGGACACAAGTTCTTTTAGATATTCATATTTCGGATGATGTAACGACTTTGAGTACAATTAGATATTTTCAAATTTCAATCCGTTTGGGCTTTCAATTAGGCTGATCGTACATTGGTTTTCCCACAATTCGATGGACCAACGATTAGACCTCTTATTGAGTTAGGCAAGAGACTGCTGTGTGAGATTCGATTTTCTTGATTACCCACAAAATCAAAATTTATTATTTTATATTTAAAGCACCTGACAGCAGTTTTGGCGAAAAAGCCTCTCTGTATTTCGTTACTAACGCCATGAAACTCAAGAAAAAATTTGGAATGGGTCTCACTCAAAAAATCAAGAAAAAAACAACAAGAAAAACAAAACCCAAAAACAAAAAGAACGCTATGCGACAAAAAAGAAAACATTTAGGAACGCTGTCAAAGCGGCCACTCGTATCTTGAATAAACAAAAGCCCCAAGACATAAGCAGCGCTATTACAATTGCACGCAAAGCAATAAACAAATCGTTTGGAAGGGGGAAAAAAGATGTTATTGTCCCACGAGTGATTAGCGTTCCAAAAGTTGAGGCTTTTTTACCATTGATGTCAATTTTAACTGCACTAGGAGCTATTGGTGGAATCGCCTCGGTAGTGCAGCCGTTGCTAAAACAATTAATAATGCGAAAAAATGCCCACCAGCAGCTCCAGAAGAGTAAAAGACACAATAAGAAAATGGAAGCTATTGCTTTGGGACATGGACTCCATCTAAAACCATATCGACAGGGCTATGGTCTTACCACATCAGCGCACTCAAAAAACTTTTAAGTCAGCTACCCAATAAGCCGCTTACCAATCTTGATTTGATGGAGTTGCCCGCAAGCATATTCGTTATTTCAGTGTATTTATGAGAGATGCACTACCAAAGCGCCCATTGAAGAGGGAATGCGGTATTATCACTTTGGCATATACAGAATCAAATGGTACACATTGGGTGGCTTATTATAGAACTAATGGAGAAAATCAATATTTCGATAGTTTCGGTAATTTGCAACAGCCACAGGAACTAATTAGATATTTGGGAAAAAAATATCACCTACAACTATGAGCAAAAACAGCGATTTAATTCCTTTAACTGTGGACACTTGTGTCTAATTTTGATGTCATTATACTAAATCGAATAACTGTCAATAAAAACATTTATCGAAACAAAAACAAGTATTTGTTTACCTTTACAAAAAAGCAATATATATTACAGCTCACACTCATGGGTCATCAGTCTATCTTGGAAAACTGATCTGCTCTAACAACATTTACCCGCAACTGATCTGTTAAGCTGTTTCTCAATTTACCTGATACAGTTGATCTGTTAAAACTGACCTGTTTCAAATAACTGAGCTATTAAAATTGATATGTTACTGACCTGTTCTAAATAACTGAGCTGTTAAAACTGATCTGCTGATTTTTCCCATACGAAAATGGACCAGCGCACCCTCAGCGAATTAACAAAGACAAGAAATATCTTAAAAGAAAATTTCAAAGTCTAAAACTAGGCAAAGCCGAAAGTGAAAATAAACTGGAGGAAGTATTTAAGCCAATAACTCAACCTTTCAAAAACTTATTAGTGAAAAGAAAAAAAAAGACATTTAGCACTGACTAAAACAGATGAAGACAAAGGAGAAACACAAGTTGCATTTTATCCAATAAATAACTCCAGCATTGGGATTAAGCCGGAGATGGAGTCGCTAAAATTTGGAAATCAAAATAATGCAAATGATACTGATGACAATGATGGTTATAATCTGTATGACACTATAAACAGGGAATCAAATGATACAACTGAACAGTATTATTAGCAATCTAATACATCCAACAATGAAAGTCTTATTCTCAATTTAAGTGAATTAGCTAGAGGAGGAGAACTTGATAAAGCATATGGACCGTTCAAAGATTCTAATGGTCAACAGCTTGGGAAATAGTAAAATATCATTGGCTGATGGAAAAATCATTTTTGAAAACGGACAAAGATGGTTACTTACTCAGGACTATATTCTTTAATTTTTCGAAATTCTCCCCCAAGGTTATGATCAATTTGAATTGGAGCTATACAAAAGATTTTGTTGCAAACAAATGCTCACAAAAGAGGTCATAGTGCTAGTGGGCAAGTTAAAGGTACCCGTTCTAAAAAAATATACCAAAATAATAAAACCCCTCTTCGAAAAATCTTCATCAGCACCGAATGCAAACTCAACCCCGTCAAAAAATCTTTCATGAGGGAAGTGGACTTATGAAACTCAATACAAATAAACCGATCATATTTACTGGGATGATCCCAATGAAATTGTTGATAGATTAAAACTTTTAGTTGCCCTCACAAGCAGCTGGGCATTGTAATCGTAATAATAGAAATTGTATCGATAATTGAAGAGTTGCGAGAGGCAAAAATTATTTATTAACAAAATAATAATTAAAGAAAAATACCCCCAACTCTTTCAATAAATAGCAGGGGGGGGAGTTATTAGCACACCCATTACTCCATCATCATGTCACATGTCACACTACTGAAAATATTAATTATAATATTATTATATCGGCTACGCCGATGTTTTAAATACCCTTGCAGTTTTTAAAAGGCGCTACCATTGATAACAAAAAAGTTTTTCTCATTAGAACTAGTTTTTATACCGATCGTTCCTATGGCAGCTATATGCTATAGTCATCCAATTTTGATAAATTTTTCACGAATTAGGTGAAAAGCATATGAACCTAATATATACCACGATTGGTGACGCTTGGTGAAAAACAAAAAAGGTTTTCTCACTAGAACTAGTTTTTTATCGACTGTTTATAGGGCAGCTATATGCTATAGTCATCCGATTTTGATAAATTTTTTCAAAATTGTGTGAAACCATATAAAACTAATATACACCACGATTGGTGACGCTACGATGGAAAACAAAAAAGTTTTTCTCACTAGAACTTGTTTTTGGACCGACCGTAAATGGCAGCTATATATATAGTCATCCGATTTTGATAAATTTTTTCAGAATTGTGTGGAAGCATATAAAACGTATAGATACCACGATTAGTGACGCTACGATGGAAACACAAAAAGTTTTTCCCACTAGAACTAGTTTTTGACTTAGTTCCTATGGCAGCTATATGATATAGTCATCCGATCCGACCGATTCCGACAAATGTGCAGCGTATTTATATTTAAAGACTTTTTTCAAAGTTTGGTCAAGATAGCTTTATAACCGCTGGGAGGAGATAGCATAGAAACAGACGGACAGACGGACGGATTTTTCGAACGGACGGACGGGCGGGCGAATCGGAATAAACTCAGCTCGTCATGCTGAGCAAGAATATATATACTTTATGTGGTCCCCAAATCTTTCAGGAAATAGCTTACTTCTATCCATTACAAACATCAGTTGACAATTTAATATACCCTCTGCAAGGTATAGAAAAATGGAGCAAAATTGTTTAGGTTATTTATGGACAAGGATCAAAACATTGATACGCAAAGCAAACGTATTAAAAAATATTGCAGACCCTATACAACAATCAGACGTTGTCAACAAACAATTTCTTCATTTTCACATCAACGCCACAACGAAAGACTTGCAAACATCGAGATCAAAAATAAAAGACTAAATCTCAGCACGAACAAAATTTAAATAACTTGTGCATTCTGCTTGACAAGTTTACTGAACATGTGGAAAAAGAGATAAAGATTATACATGGAAAAATTGAAAGATTTGGAGTCTAACAACTCAAAATTCACAACCACATCACAAGTATCAATAATAATAAGTGTTATTATTTTTGAGAATATTGGACAGAAAACATTAGTATGAGTAAGAGAGTATTAGTAAATGAGCTACATGCACCAGGACGTAAACACTCCAATCGGCGAAGGGTTATTATGAAAGGAGTCGACGATCATTGGCAAGCAGATTTGGTGGAGATGGGGAACTACTCGTCATCAAACAAAGGGTACCGATTTCTTTTAACAGTTATTGATACATTTTCCAAAGTATGCTTGAGAGTGTTGCGCTCAAAACCAAAAATGCTGGAGTGTTACAAGGGCAATGTCATCTATTTTCAAGTTGGGTCACCTAAAAATTTGCTGACTGATGATGGAAAAGAATTTTTAATAAGGACTTCAAGGCTTTAATTGATAAACACAACATTAATACTACTCAACATTCAGCGGTCTAAAGCCTCTATTGTTGAGCGATTCAATAGAACGGTGAAAGAAATGATGTGGAAAGAGTTCAGTTTCAATGGATCATATCGGTGGATTGAGATTTATAAACAATTATTTTCTGATTACAATACAAAATTACATAGAACAATTGGAATGGCACCCATTGAGTAAATTCATCGAATGAGAAGGAACTGTTAAACACTGTCTACAATCATCTCAAAATATTTAATGGAGCAAAAATTTCGTATAGGTAATTATGTGCGCATTAGCAAGTATAAACATATTTTCGAAAAGGGGTATACGCCCAACTGGCAACGGTTATTTTTTAAAGTAAAGCGAATAAAAAATACCAATCCTACCACCTACCTATTGGAGGACTATCAAGGTGCCTCTATCAAAGGTGGATTCTATGAAGAAGAGTTAAAAAAAGACACGCTTTCCCAACACATACCTGGTTGAAAAGATTATAAAAAGAAAGGCCAATCAAGTATTTGTTAAATGGTTGGGATTCCCCAACGAACACAACTCTTGGATAAATACAAAAGATATTCTATAAATTTCAATTTATTGTGAAATAAAAATAAAGTTTTTATTTAAATCGTTCATATTTTTTGGGTTGAGGAAGTGTATTTTCTTCCTCCTTTTATCAGAGCTTGTTCCTTTGGATGGATTGTGGGAACCTGATACTGTCGCTCCTTGGCTTTATCCCTATCTCCCGTTAAAAGCCGCTGTGAATCGTCCATCGTTTTTGATTTTATAAACAAAAGAAAATCTAAAAACGTGTGATGCCGGCGGTGGTTAAAATGCGAATGTGGCAATGATCTGAAACGAGCTCCTTCACTCTTCGGCTTCAAATAAATATATAAATGCATATACAGATGAATGATTTTATTGAATCAAAAGGCAAGTATTTGATGTAAAACCCATTCTAAATCAGTTTGCTCAGGTATAGCTTCCCATCCTGTCTTTTGATGACTTGATAGCCGCCATCCGAAAAACCTGTGGTATTCGTACATTGTGAGGTAGGTACAACACATGTTCCCTAAGTTCTAAGGCAATGGTCTCCCGAACTTTTTGTTTTCGACTCCGCTTGATGGGATATCCGCGACCACGATCATAGAGCTTTGTGAAAGCAAAGCCTTTTGACTTTAATGTTGAAGTCAGCGATAACGTCTGCTCTCTCTGCACTCAGGACAAGCACAGATCCTGAACTTCAACTGTTGGAACGTCTGTATGATTGTGATTCCATTGTTCTAAACTGAATGATGGCTCAAGTCCAGATAAGCCTATTTTATAGCAGTTCAATTGTTTACAATTTGTTGGGATTTTGTTTGTTTTGCGCTCCTTTTTTCTCTTTGCTTGAGTCAATCAGATCATATTTTTATGTTATACTTTTGTGATTACTTTTTTTTTTTTGTTTTTTTCAGAAAAGTGTATATTAATTTTGCCAGAAGTTTGTAACGCATAGAAAGTCAATTTCCGACCCCATAAACTATATATATTCTTGATCAGGACGACGAGCCGAGTTCATTTCCGTTTGTCCGTCCGTCCGTCTATCCGTCTGTCCGTCTGTTTCTACGCGAACTAGTCTCTCAGTTTTAAAGCTATCGAGCTGAAATTTTGCACAGAGTCTTCTTTTTACTGCACGCAACTAATATGTCGGAACCGGCCGGATCGGATGACTATATCATATAGCTGCCATAGGAACGATCGGTCAGAAAATATGTTTTAGTGAGAAAAACTTTTTTATTTTCCATTGTAGCGTCACTTATCTTGGTATATGTTAGGTTTTATATGTATCCACATAATTCTGAAAAAATTTATCAAAATCGGATGACTATAGCATATAGCTGCCATGAATGATCGATCGAAAAATAGTTCTAGTTGGAAACACTTTTTGTTTTCCATCGTAGCGTCACCTAATCTTGGTATATAAGTTAGTTTTATGCTCCCATAATTCTGGAAAAAATTGATCAAAATCGGATGACTATGCATATAGCTGTCATATAAGGGTCGGTCAAAAAATTTTTTTAGTTGGAAATATTTGTTTTCCATCGTAGCTTCCACATTTTGTATGCTGCCGCGTAATTCTGGAAAAATTTATCAAAATCGGATGACTATAGCATATAGCTGCCATATAAACGGTCGGTCTAAAACTAGTTCTAGTGAGAAAACTTTTGGTGTTTATCGTAGCGTCCTAATCTTGGTATATATTAGTTTTATATGCTTTTACGCAATTTGGAAAAAATTTATCAAAATCGGATGACTATACATATAGCTGCCATAGGACCGATCGGTCGGAAAATGTGTTTTACTAAGAAAAGTTGTTTTTATGGTATCAAATTTTTATTATCAATGATTTAAAATTTTTAAATATCTGATATCTATATCCTATATATATTTTACCAGTTAAATCAGTTGAAGGTAAACGTTTTCCAAGTGTATTAAAACTTCGGCACAGTCGAGAAGTTAGCTTTGCCTTCTCGTTTTTAGAGAATTCATATAATTTATACAGTTAAAATTGTTTAAATTCTTGGGTTTGTCGCATAGATTTCATTTCCGACCACATAAACTATATTTTCTTGATCAGGACGACGAGCAAGGCAATTCCGTTCGCGGCACTGTCCGTACCGTCCGTCTGTCTAGTTTCTACGGAAAAGTCTCTCAATTTTAAAGCTATCCGACGAAATTTTTCCTTTACCGCTAATATGTTAACCGCCCGGATCAGATGACTATGATCATATAGCTCCCAGCCTAGACGTTCGGTCTTAAAAAACCTGAGTTCTAATTAGCCAAATAACATTGTTGTTTCTGGTAATCTTGTTGTATGTTAAGAATTTTTTTATGCGCCTGCAATTTCCAAAAAAAAAAATCACAGTCACAAGTCATTAGCTTTACAACCTCGAGCAAAAACTCTGTGCAGAAATTCAGCTCGATAGCTTTAAAATATTGTCAATAGCGTAATAAAACAGAAGTTGTCCTAATTTTACAATAAAACATATACGAGTGTGATTTTTTTTTTTTTTTTTATTTATTTATTTTTTTTTTTTTGTTTATATCAATTTCTTGAAAAGTAATTTTTTACATTAGAAGTACTATGACTAGTTTCAATTTATAATACCTCATCAATTTCCATTTCGTTATGCAATCTTTCTAGCTCTAGAGTAGTGAGTGTCATATCAGTATTTGTCTCAATCATAGTTCTTCTGTTCTGATGGATTTCCTCAATCTTCCTCTTTCTATTCTCACGAGCTTCCTTAATTTTATAGTGACCCCAAGCATATGTACTTATCTTATTAATCCTAATCTTTCTTTTGTCATCATTGCTACCAGGGTAATTTTTGCGTAATTTTTCAGTGTACAATTCATGTAGCTTTGATCTGAACACTATCATGCTATCTGTCAATGTTCTATTCTCGAAAAGGCATTCCTTATAGCTATTCAAATTAAGCTTTTGTAGGGCTGCTTTTTCACTCCCTTGGATTTTTTGATGCACCCACCACCATCTAAGAGAAGAGAATACATTTAGGGTCTTAGACCCACAAACTCTAACATTTGTTTTCCATTGTTCTCATCCTTCATCATCCCCAACACTTGTTACACCTTTTGGTCTTGAATTTTTCAGTCAACTCCTCAGGGTACTCTGAAGTATCAAATCGCATTTCTACGTCTTCGCGAATGTCAGCAAAGAAATCATCAGTTTCGATTGAATATATGAATGAGTCTGTATCCATATAATTTAAAGAAAGATTATTTTGAAATTTGGGTTGCATGTACTCAGAATGAAAACCATACATTAACCATTTGGACAATCTCCAAAACTATTATAAATCCCAAATAGCATTGGTTTGTTACACAAATTATGCAATTCTTTCATTTTAAATGGCATACATGTCTTCGGCAAATCTCGCCGTAGCTGTGAAAATTAGCCTTAGCGATTAGTGCGCCAGCTCCGAGATGATTTCTATTTGTTGTCTCCCATGAAGTTACTAATTATATATTTTTCGCTTCACAACATTTTCCATGGTTTTGCCATAGACAGTTTTCATTTTTTTTTTTTTTTTTAGCGTCAAACCATGAGCCATTACACTGCTGTAGATTTCTGTGGTGTATTGGATACTTGACTTTATCACTAAGGTCAGCGATAAAGTTTTTCAACCTTTGCATCTTTGGTGGGCTTCTGATTGCTGGGGCAAAAGGGCAGGTCATATGTTGTCATGTTGACATTCTGGATATCAAAGTAGCCTCAAGAATGTAACCGAATTCAGAGTCATGAGAGATAGAGGGAAATCAAGTTCATTAATTTCGTCATATGTCAACCACTGGAAAAAGCCAAATGGGAGATCTGAGACATTGCCCATCCATATAGGTTATTCGCATCCAAATACATTAAAAATTCCGGAGGGTTTCATTAGGATCATAATCATTCATGTACTTGTGATTGGCTTTGAGTACCTTTTACAACACTGAACTAAACCACCCAGACTATGTAGCATATCACCAATAGCGGATAGTATACTACTGTCGAGCAGATGAAGGTTAACCAATGACGATGCGCGCTGGCTCCGGCTATCGGGTTGTCGGCCATTGGGGAGGGTTCCAATAATATCGTATTGGCTAGGGCTCGAAAGCTTATTCGATTAATTATTTAAAAAAATCGCGTGCTAAAGTAGAAAACAGTAAGCGGGGTACAGAAATAAGACATAGAAAAGATTAAAAAGAATGAGAGGAGAGTAAGAAGGATTGAAATAAATAGCTACTAATTTATGCTCTCATTGGTGTTCACACAAGGCTACGCTGATGGATATGTAGCCCGCGCCCACCCCTACCTTGACCACCTTCCCATACCTGAATATTTTTTATAGGTGATCCTTTGAAAAGTCAAAGACTCTCACCTTACCCTCTGCTTAGGCGGCATGGCTCCGGAATAAGGAACGCTTTAGCAAAATTCATTTTAACAAATATTATATTCAAAGAAAAATATAAACTAGACATTTTAAAACTTATTTTCAAAAAAATTAACTTCAACAAACTTCGTATACCAAACCCAAAGAAAATCTAACTAACAAAACCAGAAAGTATAGTGGCAAAAAAAAATAAATATAAATTTAAACTCTAAGTATAAATATTAATTTTTAAATTAAAAATAGACATAAATATTAATGGAAGGGTTAAAATATGTGTGAATTCATTTGGACTAAATTAGTGGCAAAAGAAAAATATTTAAAAAGGTTTTCGCAGATAATTAATATTTAAAGCCTTGTTGGCTAGTGTATCTCACACAATACAAAATGTACAGACAATGGAGCCTGTTGTAGAAAAGCAAATATCAGTAATCTTCTTTTGGACAATTATAACGGTGGTTCTCTAAATTAGCTTGCCAATGCACAACAAAAAAATATATGTAAATATTCAAACTCAAGAGATTCACCTCAAGAGCATTAACTGAGATCGGTGAACTCCAAAAGCGCTTTGGGGCTGCCGATTCCTGTAACCAAATTTTATGTAATTGTTGCTGGCCAAAATTAAAACATTATATGAATTTAAGCAAAACCAGGGGAGAATAGAAGAAAAGCGAATATATCCAGGAGAGGGAAACGGGGAGTACACTTTAAGGCATTGCCATGCGTATTCTGCTCTCACGATTTAGATTTTTTTCCTTTTTAGCCACACACATATAAAAAAAATTATGCAATCATTTTAGCGTTGGAAAACTAATTTTAGTTAAATTAAATATAGGTATAGCTACGTTAAAAGCAGTATTCTCTGCTCATGGCCACTCTAGCCAAGGGGTCACTTCAAAGCGGTTTGAGGTTAGTTTGGGGTACTAACACGATCGCCATTTTTCCATCGAAGGCGGCATTTTCACAACTTCCTTTTAGTTAGATGTATTGGGAATTTTTCCAGGGGTTTTTCCAGCCCAATTCATCGAATTTTCCGCCCGTTTAGCAGAACGCTGCGCTAGGCCAAAACACGTTGCTAACAAACCGACACAACTGAACCTCGCTCTGGAGACGTTTAGTCATTTGCTCCTCTTCTTCGTCTTCTTTGTCCGTGGACTACTAAGAGCGCGCTCTTAAATTTTGCATGGAGCGCTTAACTTCGTTTTAGTTATTGAAGAGAACCATATAACCAAAACAGCTGCTTTTATTTATTTAATTGCAATTTGCACAAAGGTCAATGCCCTTTTGCTGAGACAGCCCAATCCTCCATTTACATTTAGATACGTAAAAATGGTAAATCGCAAGAAAGTTTAGGTCAAATTGACGAATTTCATGGAGGTTAGGATGGATGCAATCAACATATGAATTTTAAATAAAAAGCGTGTACTAGGTAATAAGCGCC
Source organism: Lordiphosa mommai (assembly GCA_018904225.1). Taxonomy (NCBI): domain Eukaryota; kingdom Metazoa; phylum Arthropoda; class Insecta; order Diptera; family Drosophilidae; genus Lordiphosa; species Lordiphosa mommai. The sequence goes on from JAEIFT010000593.1 coordinate 109,095, forward strand.
AAACCTGAAAAATAGGTTTGCGGACACAAAAAAAAATTATTCCTATACTGATCCCTATCTAAGCTCGTCTTGAGACTCACCCATATGAATTTGGCGCCGGTAAAAATAATAAATAATTTGACAATTCAGTCTGCTTTTACTTTTCCTCAGTGGCTGATGGTTGCTGCTGCTTGGTGCGGTGCACTCGCGCTTGTAAAATTTAACTTTGTTTTAGCAAATCGAGTCACTTGAAAAAATATACTTTTCGCCTTGTACGGCTGATGCACGTCTGCTACTGATGTCCTCAAAAATGGAAAAGATCTAGACGACGCCCTATTGAAACAAGGAAACTTTTTAACAGTGGCAGAAGAAAGTTGCCATCTTACTTTCGCGTCTGTTAGCCACTTTCACCACTCGTGATCAGCTGGTCTGTGTTACCTAACTAACTATTCCTGACATAAAAGGAAACTGTGCGTGCTTTTAGGCTGTCCTGAAAATGTTTTCATGTGACCCAAGCTGCACTACAAAATCCCCCAGGCCAAAATCACACTTTAGGGTGAGGCAAGTCAACCAAAAGGGTGATACCAGCTTGGGAAAAACCTACAAATTATTGTTTCATGTCTTTGGCGTGATATTTTCCAATTGCTCTGCCCTGGAGATCTTCCAGTTCATAATAACAATTGCCAAGTTTACTTTTTATTCGAGCTTTGACAAAATTAGGGGCCAATTTAGCATTAAAACCTTTGCTAAAATTACTCTGCTGAAAGTTACGGCGAAATACCTCTTGCCCCACGACAAACGATACCTGCCGACTACGCAGGTTATAATTTCTTTCATTTCTATCATGTTGAACTCTCATTGCCTCCTTAGCCGTTCGGCGCAACAAATCAAAGGAGTCCTCTCTGGAAAATTCGACCGTTCTATCCTCAAGTAGTTCTAGTTCTCGCAATAGCTTATATGTAGAGCCATCCGTTATCATTTGCTGGCCAAAAGCAAGTTTATACGGACTGGCTCGCACTGCACTGTGCACCGAAGATCGCAAAGCACAGGAAATGTTGCTGAGCTGCTCATCCCAATTCAATTGGTCTGGGCGTATGTATGCTCGTATAGCTGCAATCACCGATCTATTGACCCTTTCCGATGCATTTGCTTGCGGGGCATGGATTGCAGTATACGCATGTTGGACGTGATATTTTTGAAGCAGAGAGTTAAATATATTTGATTTAAACTGCACACCGTTGTCGGAAACTACCACTTCTGGCACCCCGAAGCAATGGAACAATTCATTTTCAATATAGGGTAAAATTGCATCAGCTGTGAATTTTTTTACGGCTTTTAAGAATGGAAACTTGCTAAAATGATCCAGCACGATAAAGATGCCGATGTTCCCCGATCGACTGCGTGGATAGGGCCCCAAATAATCTACATATAATTTTTGAAAGAATCTTTCAGTCTCACCAGATTTCCCGAGGGGCGGTCGTAGAGTACGATTAGGTGGCTTAGTGCATTTACACACCTCGCAACGGTTAACAAATGCTTTTACATCTGCAACCAAATTAGGCCAGTAGTAATAACGCCTTAATTTCTCTAGCGTTTTACTTATTCCACAATGAGACGCCAAGGAATGCTCATGAGAAAGTTTTAGGGCATTATCTATAAGCTCTTTTGGGAGCCACAGCTTCCAACACTGGTCATCGGCAATTTTTTCACCTGTCGCATATTCAGCTCGACGATAAATAAATTTATCAATAACTTTAACGTCTGGCATGTGAGATTGGTTTTGCGTTATTTTTGCCTTCAAAGCTTGGTAGTCGTCTGAAACAAAATGTTCAGAACTGAGATCTACGATCATGTCAGAACTCACTTCAGCCAATTCTGGAGAAAACACCCGTGAAAGTGCATCCGGCACAATGTTTTGGCTGCCTTTCCGGTGTTGAATCGTGAAACTATATCCCTGCAGTTTTAAAGCCCATCGTGCTAAGCGACTACTTAGGTCTGATTGCGACATTAACCATTTCAGTGACGCGTGATCGGTGATCACCGTAAACTGCTGACCCTCTACATATGCTCTGAACTTTTTTATACTTAGCATGGCTGCCAAGCATTCCTTCTCGGTTACAGAGTAGTTTCGCTGACACTGGTTCAGCTTTCGCGACATAAAGGCGATGGGAATTTCATCTCCTTCCGGATTCACCTGCATGAGCACACCCCCAACTCCCGTATGGCTAGCGTCACAATGGATAAAAAATGGGATATTGAAATTTGGAGAGTGTAATACTGGTGCTTTACACATTTCTGATTTGAGTGTTTTGAATGCCTGATCTGCTGATTCTGACCATGTAAATTGCCGTTTTTGCTTGAGGGTATCTGTTAAAGGCGATGCTATACTAGCATAATTGCGGATAAATTTGTGATACCACCCGGTCATGCCAAGAAAGCGGCGAAGCTGTTTCACTGAACGCGGAACTGGGTACTCGCTGATTGCGGCAATTTTATCTGAGTCCATGCAAATCATTCCATGACCGACTACATGGCCCAAATAACGAACCTCCTGGACACAAAACTTGCTTTTCTGCACGTTAAGCGTTAAACCAGCCATTGAAAGTTTCGATGCTAGTTCTTTTAATACCCATAGATGGCGTTCAAAATTATCGGATACTATTAGAAGGTCATCCAAATAGATAAACACTTCGTTCTTTGAGAGGCCGGGATTATTCTGTCCATTAATTTGGACATTGTTGCCGGAGCATTAGTTAACCCAAAAGGCATTACCGTAAATTGGTATAAAGCCCTGCCAGGCACAGTAAAGGCCGTTTTGTCCCTTGAACTAGGCTCTAATGGAATCTGCCAAAAAGCATCTTTTAAGTCCAGACTCGTTATGAATTCAGCCTTCGGAAGACGACTAAGTATCCCATCTATTATGGGCAATGGATATGCATCTTTGCGTGTGTTTTCGTTAACTTTACGGCTGTCTAGACAAAGACGCACTTTGCCTGGCTTGCGTACTAACACAACCGGCGAAGACCACGCACTTTCTGATTCTTCGATGACTCCCAGCGCCAGCATGCGATCAAGCTCTTCGTACATTTGTTTTTCAATCGCTGGGGAGACGGCATAATGCCTCTGCTTAATTGGTTTAACGTTTCCTACATCGATAGTGTGCGAGATCAAGTTTGTTTTCCCCAACCCTTTTTCTGAGAATGATGGAAAACATTTTATGGTCTGAGCTAACCGTATTTGTTGTTCCTCAGTTAAAGATCTTAATTCCATCTGTTCTAACGCCCCAACACTGGCAACATTTGATTGTAGAGATAAACCTACTGGTAAGATACCAAAATCAACCCAGAAATCAATACCTAAGTACAATGGTTGTACTAAAGATGGTACTATGTAAAAGGTAATGGGCTTATTTTGATCCCTGTAGTTAACATTCGTGCGGATTTTTCCTATTATTTCTTGCGTTTTACCATCGGCAGTACGCACGGTAGAAGAAATGGACTTATATTGAATTTTATCTTCTAACAACTTTTTTGCAAAACTACCGCCAATACAGCTTATGGATGCTCCAGTATCCAAAAGGGCGGTTATAGTTTGTCCAAATAAAGTGACCTCTGCATAGGGTCTTAAATCATGCGCCACAATCGCAGATATTAAGGCTCTACGTTCCGTTTTTTTTCTTTTTAAATATTCTTTCCGACGGGACTGAGATCGAGTCGTTCGACTTGTAGGAATTTTGGTAGTGTGATCGGTTATAAGATTGTGCAAGAGTATGGCGGGGTGATGGGACAAATCTGGGTTAATAAATGTGGGACTAGAATCCTCTTCTAATCGGTATTGGTCGCTTTCGACGCAAAATGTTTGCGTGCACCTGTCGGTGGTGCACGAGATGGACCGTTTTTTGGACTACATTTCGGGCAACTTGGCTTATAGGTATCTGGCTGCCCACAACCATAGCAAAAGACCCGGCGATCAGACACACAATCCTGGTACCTATGGCCAACTTTGCGACAGTTCCAACATAGCAAATTAATAGCAGCCAGTTCGAGCTCACTATCATCAGTTTCTATTTCCGATTGTAGAGCTACTTCATGTAGCATTCGGCGAGGGGCTGGACGTGGCTTATTCAACTGCGGCTTCAGTACTGTTTGTACAAACACCTCTCGTGTCCTAACTACTTGACGAAGCTGAGCCACGGTAGTTATTTTTTCGTAAAGAAGTTCATGCTGGATTTCGGCCAATAAATTGGAACGTAAAGATTCCAAAAGTGACGCTTCTGACAACGGAACAGACAACTTGTCTGCTAACAGAATGATGGACTCATAGAATTCATCAAACGGTTCATTTTCTTTTTGCTTGCGTCTGTCAATTGATGCTCGGATGTTGACATCAGTGCGCTCGTCCTTAAACTGGACTCGCAAGGCATCGCGCAAGGCAGGCCAACGAATTACTGATACGCTTTTATGGTAGCGCCAGAACCAGTCATTCGCACTGCCTTCAAACAAATTGCTAGCATACCCTGACAATAGGTCATAATTCCCATTTAGCGTTTGCCAAGTGAGAGCTTCAACTCGATAAATAAAGTCATCCACGGACATGGCTGACTTTCCCGAAAATTTTAATTTCCAATTGCTGATTATCTGGCTAATACGATCAGGGCGCAAGTCTCCATTCATAGGAGATTGCCTATGACCAGTAAAATGACCAGCATTGCTAGTACTAGGAGCTTGTACATCTATCAGATTCTGTTCAGGGGTCGTATGATCAGGTGCCCTTAGCACTGGAGGCGAATGAGCAACATGAGGAGCTTGAGGTAATGGTGCCGTTTGAGGTTCGCGTTGCACAAAAGCAGATAATAAATTTTGAAACCCCGCAGCAATAGCTCGACTTAAAGCTTCAGTTTGCCTATCTGAGACAGCAGTCATGGTATCAGTTATTGTCTGTTGCATTTCACTGACCGTTGGTGAGGCGTCCGCAGTTCTAGTAGTTTCTTCCCGCTGCTGATTAGACGAGGCCATAACGACTTGGGGTTCAGATGGAGCGTTTTTAGCGCTATTCCTAGTACTCGTTGGCATATCAGTTGATACTGTCTCTGGAGGTATTTTAGGATGCTCCAAACTGGTATCTGCAGCTAAGTTTGAAGAGGAGTAGTGCAAAGATATTTTGCAAACTGGACAAATCTTTCTGCTTCCCACTCGGTTGTGAAAACAAACCCTATGGAACGTGTGTCCACAACTTGTAGTTAAAACCTGAGCCGAAAATTCAATATTAGTTAAGCAAATATAACATTCAATTCTCCAGTTTTCCGCTGAAGCTAAATTTTCGCAACTGTGAGCTAAATTTGGCATTGCCAATTAGCGATTGAAAACAATAATAAAAAGAACAAAAAAATAAATCTCAAAACTTGCTAATCAACAATAAATTTTCATAAATATTTCCGGAGACCATGCACACTTCAGATAAGGGTAAGATATTTTTATATTGTGCAACAACAAAAAAGGCATGAAATAAGGTTATAGAATACGTTCCACATTCAGACAAAAATTTCTTAGTTGAACGGAAGGCCATAGTTACAACCATTTAAACCCAAATCCAAGAACAACTTCTAAATTTTGTTTCTTGCTGAATGATAGAATAAACAGTGAATAATAGAGCAATAGAGAGAAATGAGGAAAAAGAAAAAAATTAGTATATCTTGAAGCACTGATAGTCCACTTAATTTAAAAGTAGGACTTAGTCCAAAGTACGTTCGATACTCAAGAGGGGATTATAGAAACTTTGAAAGATGGTCATTTTAAGCACGGTGTTGAGATTACTTCTAAATCAAAACGCTTCCAGTACACTTGAACTAGGAGAGACTAGATAATAAAGCCATTTAGAAGCTGTTATTTATTCTATATTTCTCACTTCAAAACATAAATACAGAAAAAGAAAATTTAAAGAGAATAAAGGTAGAAAAAGAGAAAAAGATTATATTCTTTTGCCGTAATAAGCCACGGTGTTAAGATTACTGTGAAATCAAAACATTTCCAGTAAGCTTGGACAATTAGAAAAAGTTGTAGTTATTACAGAGTGTACACACAAAAAAAAAAAAAAATTGTAAAATCACATTTTTTCAACTTTCTAAAAATATAGTTATTAAATATTTTTTCTTTTGCCAATCTACACGTAAAAACGACATTTTAATCAACTGCGTAATTGTTTGATTTTAAAGAGCAGACACTTTTCTTCAAATAACAAGTTCACATTTCGACTTCCTATAGCTATAGCTGTATGTATCCGATTTTGACAATTTTTGTTCAATTATGTGCGAATATTTTTGTTGCGACGTACGATAATGCTAAAAATAGAACTAGAAACAATGTCTGACCACCTATATGCAGCATGTGCTTTCATCCGTTAAACATAAAAAAAAAATAAACGTCCGGCTACGAAAATCAAAAGTTTTCTCACAAGCTTATTTTCGACCGCGACGTGCAGTAGGCAGCGAATGCGTATAGGTGCAGGCGATTGTCTTTCAGTGTGTGTGTCCCAGAGATCGTGTGTGTGAGTCCCAGACCAAGGTAAAGATTTAATAATATTATAAGGAAAATAAAAAATTTTTCAGAAACAAACGAACTTAAGTTCTTAGTTATCGGGCCATTGTTAGTGTTGTGGTGTGTGTGTGTGTTGTGCGTGTGTGTGTGTGTTTTTTTATTTCAAAAGTAAAACACTTTAAAATCAAATGGGAAACAATTTTGAAAAATCAAAAGTGGAAACCATTTACTTTTTGAAATGAGAAAATTGTTGGGTGAAAAACAAAATGGGAAATGGGCATATTTACCAATGAAAAATGTCGAATTTACAAACGTTTTTTTTGTGTGTAGGTAATAAAGCTAAGCTGAAGCTGTTATAAAATCCATATCGCTCAAATATCTACAATTAAGAAAATTAGAATAGAAGAAGACAATACTAGAGAGGAAAAAGAATTTTGTTACACCCGATACTGATTAAAATGTCTGATGTAATGACATGTATAAACAATTGTAGGTTATCCGGGCTTGCCGGTTAATAAGCAAAAATTTAATAATATTAAAAAAATTACTCAACAACAGGCCCCTAAAGTTGGGCCCCAAAAATAATTATCTAAATAATATTAATAACTGTAGCATATCACCAACAAGGAATATTATACTACTGTCGAGCAGATGAAGGGTTAACCAATGACGATGCACGCGCTGGCTCCGGCTATCGGGTTGTCGGCCATTGGGGAGGGTTCCAATAATATCGTATTGGCTAGGGCTCGAAAGCTTATTCGATTAATTATTTAAAAAAAATCGCGTGCTAAGTGAAAACAGTAAGCGGGGTACAGAAATAAGACATAGAAAAGATTAAAAAGAATGAGAGGAGAGTAGAAAGGATTGAAAGAAATAGCTACTAATTTATGCCCTCATTGGTGTTCACACAAGGCTACGCTGATGGATATGTAGCCCACTTGCCCACCCTACCTTGACCACCTACCATACCTGGATATTTTTATAGGTGATCCCTTTGAAAAGTCAAAGACTCTCACCTTACCCTCTGCTTAGGCGGCATGGCTCCGGAATAAGGAACGCTTTAGCAAGAATTCATTTTACCAAATAATATATTCAAAGTAAAATATAAACTAGACATTGTGAAACTTATTTAAAAAAAAATTAACTTCAAAGAAACTTCATACCAAACGCAAAGCAAATCTAACTAACAAAACCAGAAGGGAATAGTGGCAAATAAAAATAAATATAAATTTAAACTCTAAGTATAAATATTAATTTTTAAATTAAAAATAGACATAAATATTAATGGAAGGTTAAAATATGTGTGAATTCATTTGGACTAAATTAGTGGCAAAAGAAAAATATTTAAAAAGGTTTTTCGCAGATAATTAATATTTAAAGCCTTGTTGGCTAGTGTATCTCACACAATGCAAAATGTAAGACAGCCAAACAGCTGTTGCTTAGAAAAGCAAATATCAGTAATCTTCTTTTGGACAATTATAACGGTGGTTCTCTTAAATTCAGCTTGCCAATGCACAACAAAAAAAATATATATAAATATTCAAACTCAAGAGATTTGCCTCAAGAGCATAATCACTTACACTGAGATCCGGTGGACTCCAAAAGCGCTTTCGGGGCTGCCGATTCCTGTAACCAAATTTTATGTAATTGTTGCTGGCCAAAATTAAAACATTATATGAATTTAAGCAAACCAGGGGAGAATAGAAGAAAAGCGAATATCCAGGAGAGGGAAACGGGGAGTACACTTTAAGGCATTGCCATGCGTATTCTGCTCTCACGATTTAGATTTTTTCCTTTTTAGCCACACACACATATATAAAAAAAATTATGCAATCATTTTAGCGTTGGAAAACTAATTTTAGTTAAATTAAATATAGGTATAGCTACGTTAAAAGCAGTATTCTCTGCTCATGGCCACTCTAGCACTTCTCAAGGGGTCACTTCAAAGCGGTTTGAGGTTAGTTTGGGGTACTAACACGATCGCCATTTTTCCATCGAAGGCGGCATTTTCACAACTTCCTTTAGTTAGATGTATTGGGAATTTTTCCAGGGGTTTTTCCAGCCCAATTCATCGAATTTTCCGCCCGTTTAGCAGAACGCTGCGCTAGGCCAAAACACGTTGCTAAGCAAACCGACACAACTGAACCTCGCTCTGGAGACGTTTAGTCATTTGCTCCTCTTCTTCGTCTTCTTTGTCCGTGGACTACTAAGAGCGCGCTCTTAAATTTTGCATGGAGCGCTTAACTTCGTTTTAGTTATTGAAGAGAACCATATAACCAAAACAGCTGCTTTTATTTATTTAATTGCAATTTGCACAAAGGTCAATGCCCTTTTGCTGAGACAGCCCAATCCTCCATTTACATTTAGATACGTAAAAATGGTAAATCGCAAGAAAGTTTAGGTCAAATTGACGAATTTCATGGAGGTTAGGATGGATGCAATCAACATATGAATTTTAAATAAAAAGCGTGTACTAGGTAATAAGCGCCAAACCTGAAAAATAGGTTTGCGGACACAAAAAAATTATTCCTATACTGATCCCTATCTAAGCTCGTCTTGAGACTCACCCATATGAATTTGGCGCCGGTAAAAATAATAAATAATTTGACAATTCAGTCTGCTTTTACTTTTCCTCAGTGGCTGATGGTTGCTGCTGCTTGGTGCGGTGCACTCGCGCTTGTAAAATTTAACTTTGTTTTAGCAAATCGAGTCACTTGAAAAAAATATACTTTTCGCCTTGTACGGCTGATGCACGTCTGCTACTGATGGCCTCAAAAATGGAAAAGATCTAGACGACGCCCTATTGAAACAAGGAAACTTTTTAACAGTGGCAGAAGAAAGTTGCCATCTTACTTTCGCGTCTGTTAGCCACTTTCACCACTCGTGATCAGCTGGTCTGTGTTACCTAACTAACTATTCCTGACATAAAAGGAAACTGTGCGTGCTTTTAGGCTGTCCTGAAAATGTTTTCTACATATCGATATCTGTAAGCAATTCCACGTTTTTATTTGTTGATACCTAACTTTGCATCATAAGCTAAGCCTGGAGATGTATAATAATGAGCAGGGTCTAGTGAATAAATTTTCTTACAAATTGTTCGGAAATTTTCAAAAACATCTGCCAGCAAAAGCACTTCAGTCTTGAGTTTAATTTCATAAATTTTTTTTTTGCACTTGAAAGCGTTCCACATTTTTAGCGTGAGCATAATTTTCAACGGTACATTCCTCGTTAGTTAATCTATTATCGAATTTTTCTCTTGGAGGGAGAGAAATTTCTTTTAATTTCTCGTGGAGTCTATATATTCATATGGAAAAATTCCCTCTTTGCGTACAAGATTGAACTGCAAATCATCTGTGAAATACTTCCTGATTATCTGTAAGTTTTCATCTTTCAAGTTGGAACTCAAATTGTCTAGGCTAGCAGCCATAAATCGAAACGAATCTAAAAATCGCATTTTCAAATTAATATTATGACTCTCAATTTGTATATTTTCGACATGGAAATATACAATTCTTTGTTGAGTGGTAGAACTTTAATTTCTCCATCGATCTTGGATAACTCTCTAACAAACAAATGAGCATCGTAATGAGAAAAATTGTGAAAAAAAACACAGGAACAAAAGGTGCAGTTTTGAAGTAAATGTTACAGGCTGTATGAGCAGGCCCTCTAAATTTCCCAGTTAAATGACAATGATCTCTTACACGATCAGAGTTTGGCTTTTCCACAAATATGACAATTTACCGAATTATAATAATCATCCATGTCTTCAAGAGTCAAAGTCATTGGCTGAATAATTGCAAGGTACTTGATGTAAATTTCATTAATATCTCTTATCAAGAAGTCAAAATTTAAGACCAGCATCTTTTCCAGATTCCATTACAAATTTATCAAGTGTGGAATCGAAAGAACACTTTATGAAATATGAGTAGGCTATGGGAACGTGATGGTTTAAAATCTCCAATTTTTCGCTTACTTTAAGATTTTCTTATGTAAGCATACACTCAAAATCAGCATATACCGCAAATGGTACATCTAAGGAATGTGAAAAAATTCTTAAATTTAAGACTCGCCTTATCCGCTGCAGGAAGTGTAGTAACCAGCTTGCCAAATTGCTCCTTATGTCGTAAATGTTTGCTCTCATCTTTTGAGTAGTTTAGGCACAGGTTGCAGAAAAAAGGTTATTGCAGTTTTTTGTGAGTTGTGTGTGAACAAGTCTAAAACGAAAAATAATAAATAAATCAATATAGTTTATATTTATGAAATAACAAATTAATTTCGATAGCGTAAGGAATATTGTTATAAAGTATTCGGAACGTTATATTGTACTTTGACATAAATTTTTGATCCAAGCAAAATGGGTGCGTTCATTCTGTTCCAAGAGAATTAGATTGATATGTGTTTGCCGTTCATGTTGAGTAATATATAACGGACTAATCACCTGGTTAGCTTCCTCATCATAGCCAAACACATTCACACTGATGAGCGGATTCTGGGCTTCGAAAATTTTAATCTGCTTTGGGGTATGGGGGAAATCCAAGTTTTCAAAGTTGAGTGTCATTTCCGCATTAATTTCGATGGTTGAATCCTCAATCTCATTCACATTGTAGCTGTTGCATCTGTCAGAATTACAAGTTGACGGTTTAAGGGCTGATATAATTGCCCATTTAAAACAAAACTGATCATTGTTTCTAACGTTAATGATCGCGTGTTTCCTTACGAGCTTCTTTGGTGTTTTGATTAACTTGAACCGCTTCAGCGGAGAGTACTTGTTAATGTTCATCTCAAGACGAATTATTTTCAGAAGGGTCCATCCACTGTCTTTCTCTTGGAATTCATCCATTTTTATTCTGATAACCGCCGAATGTTCGGTGAACAGTTGCTGAACATCTGTTGACAACAATAAAACCGTCATCTCGGTTTGGTGTGATTTACTTCCAGGATCAGTTCTTCGTCATCCTTCATCGTCATATTCCCAAATAGCTCGAAATTAACTGTTGCGCGTCATGAATATCCAGAATTTTTGTAATAATTGGAATAAAGGCAGCCCCAGCTTCCTTCAAAAACTCCTCGGGATTATTACGTCTTTACTAGAGTTCTCGAACGAATAACCGTTTAACCGATTTTAAAGCCGCTCGAAGTCAGCTTTACTTTCGAATTACTTGCGTTTATCGGTATAAACGCACGAACTTTATGGTTATTAGACCGTAAATGATAATGCCACTGCTTACGATTTATATTTTCGTTGCAGGTGGTACAAAATACGGATACGTTAACACTATTGCTTGTGGAGGCCATTTCGGTTTTGATTTTCTTGAACTTCAAAGTTAAACTAAAGTCTTTGGATTCCATAATGCTTAGTTTTACAGAAAACATACACTACACACACAGAAATAAAACTCTGAGTTCAGATTTCTAATATATTATTCTCTCTTTTCTCACTCTTTGTATAAAAATGCCTTGACACTCCCATTCTCTCAAATTTAAAAGCAAATTTTGCTAAGCTTGCAATCTTCTCACGGCTGCACATCCAGCCTCTGAAAACAAAAACATCGCTCCCTCCCACACCGAACTCTTTAACAATAACACTAGGTTGGATAGATATTGTTATTGATGTGTGGCTGAAAGTTTGAAAGTATTGGCAATCGTCCGCAATCTTCAACCATCCTAGATGGAAAAATCAACAAATAATTATTTTTTTTTTTTTTTTTTATTTTTATACACTTGAAAAGTGTATATTAAATTTGCCCAGAAGTTTGTAACGCAGAGAAATATTCATTTCCGACCCCATAAAGTATATAAATTCTTGATCAGGACAACAAGCTGAGTTCATTTCCGCTTTCCTCCGTCCGTCTGTCCGTCTGTCCGTCTGTCTGTCCGTCTGTCCGTCTGTCTGTTTCTACGCGAACTACTCTCTCAGTTTTAAAGCTATCGAGCTAAATTTTGCAGAGTCTTCTTTTTACTGACGCAACAAATTTGTCGGAACCGGCCGGATCGGATGACAAAATCATATAGCTACCATAGGAACGATCGGTCCAAAGAAAAAGTTCTAGTTAGAAAAACTTTTGTTTACATCGTAGCGTCCCCAATCTTGGTATATGTTAGTTTTATATGCTTCCACATAATTCTGGAAAAATGTATCAAAATCGGATCACTATAGCATATAGCTGCCATAGGAACGATCGGTCGAAAAATAAGTCGTTGTGAGAAAAACTTTTTGATTTTCATCGTAGCGTCTCCAATCGTAGTATATATTTGTTTTATATGTTTCCACACAATTCTGAAAAAATTTATCAAAATCGGATGACTATAGCATATAGCTGCCATATAAACGGTCGGTCAAAAAACACTTTAGTGAGAAAAACTTTTTTTGTTTTTATCGTAGCGTCCCCAATCTTGGTATATATTAGTGTTATATGCGTCAACACAATTCTGGAAGATTTTATCAAAATCTGATGACTATAGCATATAGCTGCCATAGGACCGATCTGTCGAAAATGTGATTTACTAAGAAAAGTTTTTTTATGGTATCAAATTTTTTATTATCAATGGTTTTAAAAATTTAAAATATCTGATATCTATATCCAATATATATTTTACCGGTTACATCAGTTGAAGTAAAGTTTTTCAAGTGTATTAAAACTTCGGCACAGTCGAAGTTAGCTTTGCCTTCTCGTTTATTTTTTTATTTTTTGTGTTAGGCATTATAATCATCATCATCATCAGCATCATCCGAATCAAAGTTGTCCTGTATGAGAAATTCATCCTCAACTTCATCATCCGGCACATGTACAGCTACAGGTACTGGTACAGGTAGAGGTGCAGGTGCAACTTCAGGTTCATCCGATGTTGAGGATACCTCGGGGTCTGGGAGCGGACCGTAATAGTTCGGTCTCAGCTGTAGTCTCAGATATACTATGTCTCCGGTATCCACTGTGTTCGATGTTATTGGACAGCTCTGATAAAGGAACCAATTTTCTTCCGAAAGTTGGTCCATGGTGTTTAAATGGTTTGGATACAGCTAGCGAAAAGATTTCAACACTCAAGTCCAAGTAATCGAAGATATGTTTATTTGAATTTTGAGGAGAACAAACCTTACAAGCTGAGCAACAGTATTTGAGACCGCTAGCCATATTGACCGCTCTTCCAGCCTCTGTAAACAATTAGTGCACGCCCTCTCCAAGCCCACACGCATTCCACGAAAATTAAAAAATTGTCACAGAAAAAACACTTGAAAACAAAAAACATACACACAAGTAAAAAAAAAACTGGATCAAATTCGCTGGGACCGCTGCAGATCGCCCCCACCCCCTCCACCGCCCCCCCCACCACAGATCACCACTCCTGTTCCTCCCCACCCTTCTGACCCAAAAATTCATACAACCATAAAACGCAAAAATTCAAAATTCGAAAAAAAACGTTGAAAATTCAAAAAAGCCCTCCAACCATGGATGGAAAACATTAAAAAATATTACAATTCAAATTTCCCGCCTCATCAATAGGGATGGAAACACACCAAAAAAGACAACAATTCAAATTTCCCGCCATCAAAAAATGACTAATTAGTGTGATCATACACCAAAATTAAAAGCCCACACAAATTCAAACTTCGCGCCATTACAATAGGGAGGGAAAACCTTAAAAAATTCACAAATTCAAACTTCGCCATTTATCAGAGGTAGGAAAAACTAAAACGATCAAAATTTAAACTTTGCGCCCAACTATCGGCTAAAATTTAAAAATAACTCCCACAATTAAATTTAACGGCCAAAAAACAGTGTGACAAACACCCAAATTCAAATAATCCCTAATTAAGTGTGACCATGTCGCAAAACAAAAAAATATCCAAAATAAAACACCAAAATTAGTGTGACCGTATTCCTCAAAGCCAAAGGTCAAAAGGTCAATTGATTCAGAACATACATTCCCCTACTACTTACATAATCTATATACAAAGAATCAAATAATATTTTGGATTGATTGGCAACCCTGAAATTGTTATTGATTATCGAAGTCAACTGTTGAGTTAAGTGATTGTTTCGAAAAAATTGGCGTCAAATTCATGTTAACTTTGTGGACTTGCACGTCGTATAAATTTGCAGAATAATTTTTTGCAAATTATGGATATTGATTGCCAGGTATGTAGAATTTATAAATGGGAAGCATTTGTTATAATGTTTAATATGTGTGTATTAATGTATGCTATTTTGTGTTGTCCATATACAGAGAAAACTTAACAAAGTGCTCGTCTTATGTAGAGTAGAACTTTTTTGGAACTAACCGGAATCAATTGTAATGTATGTAAAATTAACTTCAATATGTATATTAAATTATGTTATTTATGCTTCTTGCGGCCATTTGCGGCCCTTGCGGTATTGTCAACTTGTAGGTAAGCTTGAGTTCTCTCATGCAACGCTGCTCGATATATGGCTAAATAACGATCGAGATGGTACCGCAATTAAAAGCTGGGTTTTGGAGCAACTAAGCGGCTACAAGCTCAGCAATGAGAAATTGGATGAAATAGACGAATTAGAAGTGAAGATAATTGTTATTTTTTGCTCTGACCGAAGGTACAGACCCTATAAGTATATATATTCTTGATCAGCATCAACAGCCGAGTCGATATAGCCATGTCCGTCTGTCCGTCTGTCTGACCGTATGAACGAAGAGATCTCAGAGATGGTAAGAGATAGAGGTTTGAGGTGTATGGAACATATATTTCTTATACTTGCAGGCAGATCAAGTTTAGTTTTAATTTCTGCCACGCCCCCTGTCTCCCCCGCAAATTAAAAAAAACGAAATAACTCCCACAATTTTCAAGATAGGTAGTTCGAACATTCTAGACATATATTCTACTACTTATTTTAAATCGACTCGCCATACATCGTTTTTCGATCAGATGAATGATATTAGAGCTATACGTAAAAGAAAATAAAAACCAACGACAACAACAACACCCTAGCGATTGGTAGAACATACGATAAAGAGAGAGCGAGAAGGCAATAGCTAACTGGTAATTTCCCAATTGGACCTTGCTATGAAGGAGCGATGTAATTGAGATGGCCTGCGGTCAGAAATCACGCGTGATTCCGCTTGACTAATATAGATTCGTTTATGTTAATAGAAATTAAATACCAATTTATAATTTTACGAGTTATGTACTAGGGTAATTCTACTCATCATTACTTATCTAGCCCCCATACATCTTTTTTCAAACAGATGAACGATAGTCGAAAGAGTTGCCACCCCCAGATTTTGAAAAAACCTCACACTTTAAAGTTATTAGTTTCGTACAAACAGGTACAGAGAATATTACAGTCGGGCTTGACCGACTTTCTTACTTGTTTTTTTTGTTCAGAACTATTTTTAATATTAAGTTACAATTCTCAATGTGATTTTAAAAAAGCTGAAGCTTCAAGCCTTAATAAATATGTTTGCACCTCATTTATATTAAATAAATTAAATTACCATTTATTTTAACTAATGTATAACCGGAAATCAAAAAATCAACATTACGGTACGTATACGCAATGCATTCTTATATGGGCGGTAAGAGTGGGCGTGTCCAGAATTATCTAAATTTTTATACACTTGAAAAGTGTATATTAATTTTGCCCAGAAGTTTGTAACGCATAGAAATATTCATTTCCGACCACATAAACTATATATATTCTTGATCAGGACGACGAGCCGAGTACATTTCCGTCTGTCCGTCCGTCCGTCTGTCCGTCTGTCTGTCCGTCTGTCCGTCTGTCTGTCCGTCTGTCTGTCTGTTTCTACGCAAACTAGTCCCTCAGTTTTAAAGCTATCGAGCTGAAATTTTGCACAGAGTCTTTTTTTTACTGCACGCAACTAATATGTCGGAACCGGCAGGATCGGATGACTATATCATATAGCTGCCATAGGAACGATCGGTCTAAGAACTAGTTCTAGTTAGAAAAACTTTTTTGTTTTCCATCGTAACGTCACTAATCTTGGTATATGTTAGTTTTATATGCTTCCACATAATTCTGGAAAAATGTATCAAAATCGGATCACTATAGCATATAGCTGCCATAGGAACGATCGGTCGAAAAATAAGTCTTTGTGAGAAAAACTTTTTTGATTTCCATCGTAGCGTCTCGAATCGTAGTATATATTTGTTTTATATGTTTCCACACAATTCTGAAAAAATTTATCAAAATCGGATGACTATAGCATATAGCTGCCATATAAACGGTCGGTCAAAAAACTACTTCTAGTGAGAAAAACTTTTTTGTTTTTTATCGTAGCGTCCCCAATCTTGGTATATATTAGTTTTATATGCTTTCACATAATTTTGAAAAAAAATTATCAAAATCGGATGACTATAGCATATAGCTGCCATAGGAACGATCGGTCGGAAAATGTGTTTTACTAAGAAAAGTTTTTTTTTATGGTATCAAATTTTTATTAGCAATGATTTAAAAATTTTAAATATCTGATATCTATATCCTATATATATTTTTCCAGTTAAATCAGTTGAAGTAAGTTTTCCAGTGTATTTAAACTTCGGCACAGTCGAAGTTAGCTTTGCCTTCTCGTTTTTCATGTATTATGCATTCTAAAAGCTTGGTATATATGAATACCAAGTATCAGCTCTGCAGCATCAATATTAGACTTTATGCCAAAAAATGGGCAATTGGGCCCAGTGTGCAGTGTAGTGATTGCCTCCTACAATAATCCGGCCTTTCTGGCCGAGGCTGTAAAGCATAATCAGCTGAAAATCGTCATAATTGGATACAAGATACTCGGTGTCCGCATCATCGTAACGTAGCCCGAACGTGTCCCAATATCCGTTATGTGTCATTTGAGGAATTTAGCAAGTATTTGAATCAACTACAAAAGAGTACCCTGGATTTTGATAGGCACATTTGCTATGCCAAAGATTTTAAGGAAACGGAAAAAATGCACGATTGGCATCTAAAACAGGACAAACTTAGAAGCAAGCTGAGTAAAGAAATATTAAATAAACAAAAGAAAATTTGTGTAAAAATAGGGAATTATTATATATTATATAGTATACAAATAATTTGAATATAATGAGAAGAGTGCCCAAAAATTATGATCGAGGTCAATTGGTGGTTGAGCTCCTATTTTTTAGAGTCCACAGTACAAACTTTATTTATTTCATATACTAAAAACAGATTTCGAAAACACTATATTTTCAGGGAAACAAATCCGTCGTTTTCTCTGGAAAGAAAGATTTTTTTCTAGAAAACTCTTTTTTAGCAGCAAAAAAATCGCTGTAATATCAATAATAAAATGAGAATAAGCTCTGTTTTATTATTCAAAAAAATGTCCTTCATATTCGAATGGCATTTATAAGTTTATTAGTTATCTAAACAACATTCTGAAATCTATGACTTAACCTTAGTGCGATAAAAAAAAAACAGGGACCGTAACTGTTATAACTTTTTTTATTTAATTACCAAATAATTTTTTTTAAAAAAAATTTCTTTTAATTTATATTTTTCAATTTATAAAATTTTTCAATAAGAATTATTTTTAATTTTTATAAATAAAAATTATGCCGTAATTTTATTTTTAAAAATTTAAAATAAAAATTAAATGCAAATAACTTTTTAAACCAAAAGACTTACCGCAAATGTTTTTATATATATATGATCTATGAATCAGTATGTATGTTTGTTCACAAGCACATGTCTGTATGCAGTAGGTGCAATGAAAGAAGTGCAACAAAAATTATGAATTTTTTTGTTTTGTTTTTTTGTTTTCCATGCATTGTTAATCGAAAATTTTATACAAAACCATAATCTGGCCATAAGATCAAAGTTCTACTACTACATTTAACTACTCTTGAGGTGGCGTACGTTCAGAAATATTTCCTTACCCTAATGAGTGAACTAACTGAAGCATCAGAGGCGGAAGAGCCAATTTCTTTGGAGGAGATATCTGCCAGTCAATCCGAGAACGCATCTCAAGGTACGTTTTCGAATTTGAGCTTGTTCATCAACTCGATGCTTGAACTAAAAGAGGGCGAGTTGGACGAAAACGAAAATTCGGAGCTGCAACTGGCTACTAAAGAAATAAACGGTTACAACCCAAATCCCATTAATATAAGTGCCAATATTATGGATTATTGGGAAGAAAACAAATATATGTTCCCCTGGCTGTACCAGTTGGCAAAAATCGTGCATGCAGTACCGTCTACTCAAGTCAGTGCGGAAAGGTCGTTTTCTGCTCTTAAATTGGTGCTAACAGACTTAAGATGCAATTTGTCTGCAGAATCTTTTAACAAATTTTATTTGTCAAACTCAATAAGTAAATTCATTAAACAAATTACACGCATTTTTAGTTTATTAAGAGGAACAAGTGGTACATAAGCATAATTAAATATAAGTGGAATAATTTTCTAGAAGGTCCGAACAATCTAACTCGGAAAATATAGGAGATATGTGATTTTTTCATATTGCGTGGGCGGAAGGTGCGTGTCAAAAAATTGTCAAACAATCTTGATCTGCATGCAGACAATACGACTCTACACTGAAAAATAGTAGCTCTAGCTCTTACAGTCTTTGAGATCAAGGTGTGTATACAGACAGGCAGACAGACAAACCGACGGACAAGGCTATATCGGACTCGGCTATTGATACTGATCAAGAATATACACACTTTATGGGGTCGGAGATGCTTCTTTCTGTCTGGAAATTTTATTTTTAGAATGTGTGCTGCTTCTTTGCCCATAGTCTCAAATGTGTTAGGTTAGATAAGGTTATGTTATTTCAAGTCAGCTCTCTAATTCAATATCTTCATGAGGCGCAGTAAACTTGATTTTTTTGAGCAAAAAATTGTGCAGGGGCATATTTACAAATTTTTAAAATTTGCTTAAAATTATTTTTGAACGTACGCCACCTCAAGATAAAGTAGTAGATCTTTGGTCTTATGGCCAGAATATGGTTTTGTATAGGATTATCGATTAACAATGCAGGGAGAAAAAATAACTTAAAAAAAATGTCATCATTTTTGTTGCACTTCTTTCATTGCACCTACTGCACACAGAAATGCATGCTTGTGAACAAACTTACATACTGATTCATAGATCCTATATATATATATAAACATTTGCGGTAAGTCTTTTTGGTTTAAAAAGTTATTTGCATTTAATTTTTATTATAAATTTTTAAAAATAAAAATTACGGCATAATTTTATTTATAATTTTTATTTATACAAATTAAAAATAATTTCTTATTGAAAAATTTTTATATAAAAATCGAAAAAATATAAATTAAAAGAAGTAATTTTTCGAAAAAAATCGCAAATAAAAATTTATCCATATTTCTAACAACAGGCTCAATATTATGAATTCTGGTGCCTCCCACTTTCACGTAGGACCTTTATTTAAGAAAAATTTTATTTTAATTTTTTTTTGTTCATAACTATTATTTTCGGTCCCTGGGAAAAAAGAAAGCTTCGTGGAAAAATAAAAAAAATACAGTAAAATACAAGTTCATCAATTCAATAATAGCATTGTCCCTTTCAAAGGCCAAATGCCGACTGAAATTGGAAATCATTTTCGTTTAATGCTTTAAGCAAATTTAAAATATAACTAAATGTCAAGCTAATGGTTTGTTTTCTGTCTTATAATAAATCAGGGCAACAAAATAGACAAACTTTGAGGTCTGCAGCCTTGTTGATAAAAAAAATATGATTCATTTATGTCTTTGAACAAAAACTGCATTAACGGTTTTGTTCCATCAGCTCTTGTTTCCAAGATATGGATGAAAAAGGGGATTTCAATCAATTTTTGCTCTCACAAATTTATTCTGTTCACAATAGCCATTCATTTTTGGATTTATCTGCCCTTTTCGACAGAGCACATATCAACGCTTCTGTAAAAAATAAAACGTGCATTATTCGACCAAGCAAAAGGGTCAAAATTTGCCACCGAAGTCAGACATTACTCGATTTATTGCAATTTTTACCCACATTGTGTTTTTACTCAGATTGTTGGACCAGTTAAAGGTATTGAATAATTATCATTATACTTTAAAGTGAATTTTTTAAAAACATACATAACATACATTTTTAATAACATCGATGACCGTAAAAATGTTGCGCAGTGTAAGGTATAGATATGCGAACACTTGCAAAATATCTTGACAACACGGAGCATTTCAACATGTTGTCGGCCTCCTCTAAGCCCCATACCTCATCTCGCAGATACATCAGATTACTCGAAAAGTTAACCAACCATTATTCACCAGAAATATTAAGTGCCGTTTTCTCATTTCCTACATAGCACAATCTGTAACTTAAACTTACAAATAGCAGAGTGTCTACAGACACTTTAATAAAGCGTTTGAGTGCATTTAGGCTCAGTATTGTTTTGACCCTATATTAGCTTTCAACAATCGGACCACGCTAAGCAAGATTACTGGTCACATGCATTCAGACGACTATTTAAATTATTGGATAAATGCCCTCAGAGCCTGTTTGCAGCACGATCCGGACTCGGATGCCAACTTTCAGCAGGATAATGCTGCCGTATCAGTGCCAGTGGTTCGGCGAGAAGAAAATCAATCTTTTAAAATGACCTGCAAGATCTTCCGACATTTATGCCGTCGAGAACATGTGAGGAAGAAAGTTCAACTCATCTGATGAGCTTTGAAAAGCTGTTTCTGATGGGTGGGCCAAAATACCCAATTCGAAGATATCTGTTCCTATTTTTCAGATCATAAATTACCCTGGGGGCTCTTCTCATAACACTGTGATATTTTTTTTTAAAACTAAAAAAACCTGACCAACTTAATGTGTTTCCCTGATTCGGGCCTTAGAAATCAAACTGTATTATTACTTCTTTGAGTTTTTTCACTATGATTTAAAATTTTTTTTTTTAAGATTTTTTTAGAGTTTTTACGAAGTAAAAATTTTTGTAAATTCAAAAATATAATATTTTATTCTTGTGAAATCTAAATAAATAGATTTAAATGTTCTCTAATTTAATACATTCACTGTTTTTCGATATAGATAGCATTAAAAGTTATAAATTAAAATCTAAAAATAAATTACAAATTTTTTACATAATTTTATTACCAAAATTATATTAAATTAAGAAAATATTTAATTTAAATCAAGTTATTTATGGAGAATAAAAGGAAAGACATTAAAAATGATTTTATTTGATTTTACTTTATATATGGAAAATTTTTAATAATTTATTGTAAAAATTGTATCTAAAAAAGGTTACAATTATTGTAGTTTTTGGACCATAACTTTTTAAAAGCGCAATGATATCAAAAATTTGTAAATCTAGTAAATTAGAGGATATTTAAATCTTTTTATTTAGATTTCAAAAGAATCAGATATACATTTTTTTACAATTTAAAAAAATTTTAACTTGATTAAAGTTAAAAAAATGTTGTATTAAGCCATCGTTATAACTCATAAAACTAATGATGCAGTTCGATTCCCGGGGCCCAACATAGGGGAAAACCGTTAAAGTTGATCATCTCTTGTCCAGTGTAATTATTTGATTTTTTATTTAACTTACTTTGTTCCCTTTTTATTAATTAAATTTCACAAAAAGAAAGTGAAGCTTTTTTTAACAAATGTAATTGGATATTATTGATTTAACTAAAATCGCAAATGATTTTACAATTTTTCAAAAAAAATAAATAAAACTGTAGTAGTAGTAGTAATTTATTTCTTCTTTTTCATTTTCCTTAGTTTATACATCAAAACGCTTAGCTTAAGATGAACAAAATAAATGAGATATATAAATATATAGGCATGGCTTCTAGCCGTCAGCCTTTTAATTTAACAAAAAAACAAAATATTTTTGAAAGTTTAAACAATTTAACGTAAAGTTTGTTGTACCAATTGTTATATTAATTCAAATTTCTTTTTCGCATTTTCTTTAAGTTTTACTTTTTGCAAATTATCTTTTCATAAAAAGTTTTCAAATAGGCTGTAACCAAGTTATCGATTTTACTTTACATTAAATTTCATCATATATTCATGAGGGTTGTACCACGGTATCGCATTTACCGAAATTTACAAATTCAAACAAACGAAGATCTCGATCAGAACAAACCAATGAAAAGCTTAACAAGAATGCGCGTAGGTTAACGTTTATATACTTATTTAAGCCAAGGCTCTAGCAAAGCCGACGATGTTCTCATTTACTCTCATATTTTTGGTAATCTCTTTTATATTTCAATTCAAACACACGGTCGAAGAGCGGAAAATCACAGTGAGAAGTGGTGGTTATGCATTTACTTTGCTGTCAACAACCAGCTGATCTATTTATTTGTTGAAAAAAAGTCGACAAATGGTGGCTGTCAACAAAAAAAGAAAAACTGAATACGTTATAAAAGGCTTAATGAACTAAGCCAGAAGCCTAACAAGGAAAAATTGAACAGTAACGACTCCGACACGATGAAATTTGACCGACTATGCCCCCAGTTCCACAGCCATTGAAGCCAGAGAACGACTCGACACGGCGCACATTGTCGAGATGCGAAAAAATGATGCAGGCGTTTAGACCGCAGCCGCTCGCGTCGCCTGCCCGTAAACACCGCTGTTTTATTGATAGGACTGCGAGAATATTTTAATGTGGCCCGCCGGCCCTGTATTTGGCACCCACGTTCGCCTCCTTCCCGGTCAATTTGTTGACGAGGCCAGTATCGACGTTGAACAATACTCGCCCTCATCTGCCGCATCTTAACGTGAAACAATTCCGCACCTTCCGTTTAACGGATCTCATGATGCATAACACATATTTAAATAGTATAGAAGTCGAAAAAGAGAATAGTGAGGAAAAAGAAAAAGGAGGCTTAAAAATATGTTTACAAAATCATAAGCACAAACAATAAATAAATAATATTATAGAATGAACAAAAATGATATAAAATAAAACAATAATGAAAATAAAATTTAAAATTAAAAAATTAAAAAAAGGGAAAAATTAAATTAAATTAAATATAATAAAATAAAATAAATATAAGCTAAAATAAAGATGAATTAAATCATCCGGAAAATCTCTGACCCGGTGGGGGAATATTTATTAGCCGGTCCGGCAAGCTAGGCCCCTACTACTGCTGGATGTGGTCAGAGACTTTGCCGGAGATGTGCAAAAAGAGATAACTTTATGGAAAAGAGAGAGTTCTGTTGAGAGCAGGTGATAAACATCATTATAATTTTGACATAAAACCCGAAAACGGTTGTGCTGTGCGTAGTCGGTTGTGCATCAAGGCAAGATTAAAGGCAAATAATTTCTAGTTGGTCTAGAGGGAACAGAGAAGTTAAGGCGACCTAAGAGTTCAGAAGAGTCTACATCACCGATAATTAACTTATGAAGAAAAGAAACGCCTAGGACAGTTCTACGGTTAGCCAACGATAGAAGGTCAATAAGCAAAAGCCTACTAGAATACGATGGCAACCGAAGGTTAGGATCCCAATTTAAGCCGCGGAGGGCAAAAGCAAAAAAATTGCGCTTGGACAGACTCAATACGATCCATATGCTTTTTTATACTGCGGACATCAGACGGATGAGCAGTATTCAAGCACCGGGCAGGCAAAGATGTGAACTTTTGTTGTATAGGGATCATTAAATTCCTACGCCCAACTTAATGAGATCCAAGTACACCATTCGCCTTATTAACTATACAGGATATATGATCATTAAAGCTTAATTTGCAATCAAAAATAACTCCAAGATCAACGACAGTTGATATTCGTTACCAAGGTTCATTGCCAATCGAATAGGAAACTAGCGGGATGAAAAGACATAAACATACATTTTTGCGCAATTAAGAAATAAATGGTTAACCAAGCACCAAAAATGAAGCGAGTTTAAATCATCTTGCAACCTAATAAGAATGCATCGGGTCGTTGTAAGATAAAATGAGTTTAACGTCATCGGCATACATAAGTATCCGAGAATGAGATATAGTCGAGGAGATCATTAATAAAAGAGTGAAAAACAAAGGGCCAAGGTGGCTTCCTTGAGGTATACCGGATGTTACGTAGACAGGTTTTGAAATATTAGATCTGAGCAGAACTTTTGAGTTCTATCTTTTAAATATGAAGAGATCCAAAAAGAAAAAGGGAGGAAATCCAATACGATCAAGCTTAAGGAGGAGGAGATCATGGTTCACGGAGTCAAAGCCTTACTGAAGTCAGTGTAGATGACATCAGTTTGGCATTTCATAAAGAATCCAACGCTAACTAATGATGTGAATTCAAGCAAATTGGTCGTAGTTGACCGACTTCTTTACAAATCCATGCTGGAAAGGTGACAAAACCGATTTGCAGTAATGCTGCAATGTAGAGGTTATAATTTCTTCAAACAACTTAGGAATAGCAGATAATTTGGCGATACCTCTATAATTGGAGATATCTGATTTTCCACCCTTTTTGTGAAGAGGAATAATGAAGGATTCTTTCAAAGATTTGGAAAAATAGTAGAGTCAAGCGATAGATTAAAAGTTTTAGTAAAGGTTTGCATATGGAATTACAACACTCTCTGAGGACACAACTAGGGATGTTGTCAGGTCAGGAGAGTATGAAGACTTTAGAGATTTCAAATATGAAAGTAGAGAAGATTCAGTAATTATGGGAGCATTAAAAGAGTTTGAAGAAGAAATGTCATAAGGATAAGATTTGTTATTAAAAGGGACAGAGGAGTAAGTTGATTGAAAAAAGTCAGCGAATAAGTCCACGGCAGCGGAATCGTTGCTAGCCTTTTAGTTATGTAAAAAGAATGAAGACGGTAAAGTCGAAGTTTTACGCTTAGAGTTAACAAATTTGTAAAATTGTTTAGGGTCTTGTGCGAATTGAATTTTACAGCGAGCAAGATAATTATTATAGCATTGAGAATTAAAAGGGTAAAGTTTGACTTGGCTATCAAGTATTTAGAAAAGTCAAGATGAGAACAAGTTTTTTATACTTTTAAAACATCTAGACTTAATATTTTTAAATTAAACTTAGGACTGTACCCAGGGGGTTGAAGAGACTCAGAAGAAGCAACACTATTTGGAACAGAAATATCAAAGAGAGAGTTAATAGAGTCATAAAAAAGGTAACAGCGACTTCAATGTCAACTGCATTTATAAAAGGAGACCAATCTTTTGAACAAATAAGTTGATTAAGCAGGGTAAAATTAGCTTTACGGAAGCAACGACGAGGTTTTACTAAAGTCATTGAAGATGAAAGGGGTAAATCCAGGGTTTGTTAGAGATATTTCTAATGTAGGATGGTAAGATCCTCGGGTAGGTGTTAGGGGGAAGACCTAGAGACAACAGCATTAGAACTGTCAGTGACAAAAACAAGATCTAACAATTTGTTTAAATGATTTGGAACTGAATTTATTTGAAACAAAGACAGATCAAGCAAACAATCTAAAAAATCATGCTGTGCAGATGGTACAAGATAAGTTGACCCATTAAGATTTGACCATGCGATGTTTGGCAAGTTAAAATCACCAACAACAACCATATAATCAATGTCTCGTAATTGAGTAAAAACATATTTTATACAGTTTATATGGTGCATATATACTTGAATATCGGAGAGAAGGAGGGATATAAGAACAAGAAATGAATACAGAAAAGGAATTAAAAGTTACCTTAACGGCAACAAATTCAACATCATCAAGCACAATTACAGAAATGCATTCCAACCGAAGGTTAGATTTTACTGCTATCATAACACCTCCACCTCGGCGAGCCTGTCGATCACGACGGTAAACAATATAATCATTTGACAATATTTCACAATCAGAAACGGAGGGATTTAACCAGGTCTCTGAAAATGAAATAATGTCAAAATCAAATGATGCGCTATTCAAAAATAAAGAGGTAAGTTTGGACAAAAGACCCCTAACATTTTGATAGACGATACTAAGAACGGAGGACTGGACTAGTTTTTTTGGAGCACTATTAGAGGCAACTTGTGCCCCAAAACTGTTAGAGGGCAAGCTGACAGGCATTATCCTGCGATTTCTTTGCCTGTACTCGTTAACAATAAGTAGTGGCGGCCAAAATTTTGGGTCACATATAATTGGGAATTCTTCGGAGAGACACTAATTTTAAACGAAGCTATATCCCGAGGCTCAGCAAAACTAAACTTCGAAATATAAACTCTTGCTGAGGATTTGTGAGCAATGTATGCAGCAATTGACTCGCAAGTAGTTTCAGGAGACAACCTAGACACAAAAACTTGTCTACGAGGAGCTACAACATTAAGAATGGGAGGCTGAGGAGAAATAGAAGCGGAACCTATAACATTGTCTTGAGGTTCGGAAGGCACTATTAGCGAATTAACAGACCTATCTAATGGTGCATTGGACAAGTCGTTAGTAGGTTGAATCAGGGAGGGTAAGGGTGAAACATCCAGCAAGTTTCCTGGAGAAGCAGACAAAGAAATTGTTGGCGACAAGTCAAAATTCAAGGGAGTGCTTGGCAAAGATGGAGGAGGTTGGGGCGATTCACCAGAATCAGGCGGTGGCACAACTAAAAATTG
Organism: Lordiphosa mommai; assembly: GCA_018904225.1. Classification (NCBI taxonomy): domain Eukaryota; kingdom Metazoa; phylum Arthropoda; class Insecta; order Diptera; family Drosophilidae; genus Lordiphosa; species Lordiphosa mommai. The sequence goes on from JAEIFT010000593.1 coordinate 136,110, forward strand.
CGGCTCCAACCGACGCATCGATGCCGACACGAATTTGAATTGACTAAGCAACTCAGAACTGGAGCTAAACTCGCTTGAAAGTTGCTTGGACACTTTGTGCAGTTTATCAAAACTATTTTTCACGCTGTTATACATACGCGAAAAATTGAATTGAATGTCAGTGCATGTAGGGCAAGACCATTTCAAGGCACCACAGCCCTTTTTAGGGGAATAAACCTTGTCAAGGTCACGTCCATAATCCTGCACATTTAATATGCACAGAGTGATCGCACAACCAACAGGTTACAAGCCAGAAATTGCTCCGAATCACTTGCATCTTTATTTGTGCAGGACTTTTTTGCAGCGCCATATTGCACAAAATTACCACAGGGTCTAAAATTGAAAGAGAAATCAAAATCAAAATATAAGAGCGAAGATGTAGCGGTAGCTAAGCTCTGAGTAGAACAAACAACAAAGATGAGCGGGAGCGATGCACAAAGCACACAGCGAACTCACACACAAGCTAGTCTTGGGGACCGCCAAAAACAGATAAGCAAAACAATTACACAAACAAAATATACACAAAGCTGACGCCGCGATTATTTAATTTGTGAAATTGATTGTTTATAAGCACACAACCGAAGCGCGAAGCACAACACGGTAAAGGGGTGAAATATCGAAATGATTTAAATAAAACTTTGCAACAAAATAGGCAAGTTAAACAACACAAAATAATTTTTAATTGCTGAGCACAAATAACACACGTCAATCACTTACAAGACTCTCTCTCTCTTTCAACAAATATGAACTATATAATTTTACGTGAAAACTCTTCAAAAACCATCACTGCACTTTGATTTCGCGTTTCGTTAAATTTTAATCATGGTGGAAAATCAGATCAACATTTTCTTTTAAACAAACTCACCCATCTGCTGATCCGTGGAAGGCCTCCAAAGGTTCGATGGTTCGGTTCTCCTTTTTATGATTTAGTTTCTGTTTGGAATTGGTTAATTTGAATTTAGCACCATGCTCTTATTTTAGTGTGTTTTCACTCTTTGTATTTGTATATGTATTGAACACCGCGGACTATGTATACATATATGTATGAAAATTGATGTATGTAAGAATGGACAAGCCATGTAAAAATCTTAATGCATGTAGATAAACTTTTTTTACGCGATGTGTTGATGTAAATTTCTTGTTGAGCTTAATGAACGCACTGGATGTATAGATTTTTTGGGTTTTCATTTAGATTTAGATTTATTTCTTGACATCCTTGCACTAAGTTCTAAGGAGCTTGTGTTTTTGTGCAAGTCACAACTTGTAGACCAATTAATGACACTTAATTACTAAGAACATTGATAAACTTAATATAATTATGTTTTAATTTTTATCCTTAACTAATCAAGAGTACAATAAATTGACAATTACAATAACGAATTTGACATTGTTGAATAACATTACAATACATTACATTAATTGATTGATTTACTTTACAATTGTTTTATTATTATTATATATATTTTAAATTTGATTTTTATTTTGTTATATTTTATTTTATTATTATTATTTTTTTTATTTTTTTATATATATTATTGAGTTTGTAGGTGTGTTTTAAGGGTTTTACGGAAGAGCGGTCCGTTTCTAATAGACTTCACATATAAAGGCAAGGCAAAAAACGAAGTAGGGATAAGGCAAGTTTTTGCAATTCGCATTCGGATTTGTGTAGGTATGTACTGTTGCGTAATATACAATTGCCTAAGCATGCCATATGTTTTGCTAATAGATTTATTTATGTGATCAGTCCAGGACAGAGTTTTGTTGAATGTTAAACCTAAATTGTTTGCCTGGTTAATATAGTCTACAGGTGTTCGTTCAATAAATATACTTGGTAAACTTGTAGTGTCAATATCTTTATTGTAGACTATTAAGCACTTCGACTTTATTGGATTCAGCCCCAATCCATTTTTAACTGCCCAATTGCTAACAGCTGACAGGTCATCATTGCAAGCACTAACACATTCACTAATACGACACAGTGGACGACTCACATATAATTGAACGTCATCAGCATACATGTGGACTTCACAGTTTGACAAAACATTAGGCAAATCATTAACATAAATTGAGAACAATAATGGGTCAAGAATCGATTCTTGAGGGACACCACGTTTGAGTACAATAACTGATAACTGCTTGGCATCTATTTGAGAGGTAGGAGTGCATAAGTTTGATAGCTGAGTTTGAAAATTTATACAGATTTCTTAATTTAGTGCAAAGAATCTGGTGGTTTACTGTATCAAATGCCTTGCTGAAGTCAAGAAGTGTAAGAAAAGTCACATTATTATTGTCCATTTTCCTGCGAATGTCTTCAATAATATTTATTATTGCTATCGTACAGCTCCTGTTTTTTCTGAAACCTGATTGCTTGTCATTAAAGAATTTGTTTGAAAACATGAAACTATTGATTTGGATTGCCATCAGATGCTCAAGGACTTTTGATGGAAATGGTAATATCGAGATAGGCCTGCACTCTTCAGCAGATTTGGGAATCGGTAGAACCTTTCCAGGAGTCTGGAAATGAACTTGTAGTCAAGGCAGCATTAATAATATGGGTAATGTAGGGCAGAGTTACTGGCAGCATTATCTTTAAAAATTTTGGATTTATGTCATCCAGTCCAGTAGCATTTGATTTAATCTTAAGGATCGATTCTAAGACATCACATTGAGTTACACACGAAAAACTAAACCTACTATCACAGTCGTTGCCAGTATCAGGTAGTTGGATAAGGTACGAATTTACGGAGACTTCAGGTACTTGGCATTCAACAAACCTTTTGTTGAGATCATCTACATTAACATCATTTTTAACAGAAGGTTTCGGTTTTCCCACCCCCAGATTTTTGAGTTGCTTCCAAGTTTCCCTCTTAGTTACTGCACAGCCAAATTTTTCTTCATAGAATTTGCGCTTAGCAAGATTAATTTGTTTCTCAACCATTTTTTTGGCGAGTTTGAATTGAGTCAAGTGATGTGGGGTCCTATTTCGCAACCATTTCTTGAACATCATATCACGTGAGGAGATAGATTGTTTAATGTCATTATTTATTCATGGTTTTTGCATAGGACTTATCTTTTTAGTTCGGAGTGGAACATATAGGTCAAAAAGATATTTAATATTAGAATGGAAAAGAGTAAGCTGATGCTCGACAGACGATATCGTATAAATTAGATTCCAATTACAATTGTTAAAGTCATCGGATAAAGCAGTCATGTCAATATTTTTAATTGATTGTCATTATAGTCAAGTTGTGTATAATACGTTAGGAAGATCAAGTCAAGTTTAGAAAAGACAGGTACTGAAAGTTGGTCATACATAAGGACATTGACAGGGTTATTTACAAAAAATACATCTAACAAAGTATCACAGGTACTGGAGAAATGCGTTGCAATAGTGGAGTTTACAAGTTGTAAGTCTAGAGATGCCATATCATACGAAAGGTTTTTCTCAACTAATATGTTGCTGTTCATATCCCCAGTCAATATGATATCGGTGAAGTTAAGTGTTAAATTTGAAACTAGGTTGGTAAAGTCTGAGTAATCAATATTTCGGTGCGGTCGATAGATGCAGCCAACCAGCATATTCTTATTGTGACTTCTATTATATATCTGAATAAATATCCATTCCATTGCACTACCATTTGGCTGCTTACAAACTAACTTAGAGGTCAATCTTTTGTTTACGTAAATTGCAACGCCTCCAGCGTGGCCTTCACGGTCTGAACGATACAGGACATAATTTTCACATGAGACTAACTGATCACATAAACTTGACATAAACCACGTCTCTGATACACAAACAACGTCCACATTTGAACCAACAAATAAATATCTGAACTCCTCGATCTTTCTGGTCAGACTCTGCGCATTTATGTGGCATATTTTAAGCCCTCCTTTTTGTTTGCTGAAATTCGTAATAGGGAGTAGCTATTCGTGTTGGACAGACTAAGATCACTTAGTATGTGAGCATATATGGAATTCTACTATTAGATACGCAAACGTTTTACATTGAATAGGACATATTACACACCCCACATAAAAAATAAACAGTTTGCACAAAACTAATCTTAGGACTATTAAATTTAAATAATACGTTATAGATGTTACTAACGAAAGGAGCTTTGCACCGCTAAAGCTTGATGTTCTGCATTACAAGTTTCAGTAGTGGTCAGTTGTTCGGGGACCACGTGTGCTGCTTCATTCTTCAGTGCCATAAGCTTACCCAAGCTCTCCACGCATGTTACGCTCTCTCCACACCTTACGTGGACTAGGCCGCGCCGAGAGAACACAGCTTTGAAAAGCTTAAGCTTTTTACACCGCATTGCTTCTTTGAATATTTCATAATTAGGTTTGGAGAGTTGCTCGTTGACATAGAATGGAGAGGGCGAGTTGAAACCAAGCAGTGATAGAGTCAGTTGTTGTTGTGCTGCCTTCTTGTAAGCTCCGTTTGAGCAAGATCTTCCCGCATGGTGTCAAGTCTCAGTACGACTACTGGATCCACTACCGTATGCGCGCCTTCGCGTTGTCTTACCCGGAAAAATTGTTTTTATTCTCGGTGCCGGAGTTAGCTTCAGTTCAAAGCAAAGACTGTGATAGACCGCCCTCAAATCTTCGCGCTCAATGAATGGGATGCCGTGCATTCGCAGATCACACTCGATAAGAGCATTTGCTTCAGGTGCAATTCTTGAGTTCAGCCTATCTCGGAGATGGGCAACCTCCTCCCGCAGATCATCCATTTGCTTAGCCCCGCGCTCCCGCACCTCTCTGGCATCTGATGCTTCCATCTCCAGCTTCTGAACACGCTGGACCAGCAGCTGCAAATCAGAAGACATGCTGCTCAACTTATCCTCCAGAACCCGAAGAATCCGAGACTCGGCCTCACCAATGCTGGACGTTATGCTCGTACTGATGTGCGTGGCTTGTTCATCAAAACGCCGGTTGAGATGCTGGATCAGCTGGGGTGAGGGGGCATCAGACAGCCTAGCGGATGACGTAGTGTCAGTGCGTTGACGTTTGGTTGGACCCGTTATGTTATTGTTGTTGGTTGTGTTATTTAATAATTGTAGTGCAATTGAGTGTTTTGGATATTTTGGATATGTTTTAATTTGTGTATATGGATATGTGTTTGTGTTGCTGGCCTATTGTTGTGTGAATTTGTATACAATGAAAGATTATTTTAGATTGTTTTCCTATTGTTTATGCGAATGTGTGAGTGTCTATGTTTGGCGCTGAGCATTTGTCAAAAAAAAATGTAAGAAAATACGCCACATAAAAAAAAATGTATAGGAAATTTAAATCATCGATTTTTGAGCGACTTGTTCGCTTTTTCGCTATAATATTTCGTTTTCCCTCAAATTCGCACTCTCACTGCACAATTCACATATGTGTTTTTTGGGAATTTCCGATGTTTTTTGATGGATTAAAGATGAACGATTATAAAGATGGTTTATACTTCTTCTTTACAGCTTAAGATGAGGGTAGCAGTCACTTTGACTCTTGGAGCCAAGCTGGGCCGCTGTACTGTCTGCTTTTCTATAGGTGATGGATACAGTTTCTGGCTATTTAAGCGAGCAGAGACTTTGCAGTGAGGGATCACAGTTCCCAGGAAGAATAGGTGTCCACTAGTAGAAAAAATTTAATTAGCTAGTGGCCTTTTTGCACAAACCATTTCCTGCTGGGGACTTGGGTTTCTTTTCGTTCGATTTTCTTGGCAAAAATTGCGTTCAAAACTCTGCAGAGGTCAAAATGCTTCCAAAAAGTATTGTAGACGACTGAATTGGAGATTCTTACACAATAAGAAATTAGTTTTCCTTGGAAGGAAAAATGTGGAAAATCGAAATTTCACTTACGTTTCAAAGATATTGCTCTTCGAATGCTCTAAAGCTTGATTATTCGAATGGGAAAGGAAGCTGCCTTAAATAGTGCAGGATGGCTGAGATATTTTAAGATTAAAATTTGTCACCAGACCAATGTCAAAACTTAATTGATTTCTGTGACACTAAATTAGTCAACTGTCCTCTTCTGTAGCTCGAACGAAAAAGAACGAAGCCAAGACTTTTGCCTTGCCGGTACCCAGCGGCGCAAATTCACATTACAGAATCGAGCACCTCCTAAACACTTCGCATGCAGTGTGGCAGACAGAATAGATTACAACCTGGTATACTTTTCTGTAGACATGGCCGCTTTGTGGGCTGCGTGCTTTCAAAACCTCGTTACTTGTAATCGAAGATGTGGGCAATAGCCGAACGTTCTTTGGGATTCCATTACAACTGCATATACTAATTTAAGAATTGTAATCGACGGTGTCAATGAGGCGGCCACAAAACGACACACAATTTCTTGATTAGTAAGCGTAGTTGTAATGCAGATACTTTACGACGTAGCATACTATTGGGTAAAAGGTATATTGGTACAGCACCTTTAGCAAAAGTTAATGGAATAGCTATGCAGTTGCTGCACTGCTCCATATTCCTTAATACAAAAAGAATGAATGCAAAGGTAATAAAATACTAATTCATTTCAGACTTTAAAAATATTTTATACAATTTTTTTTAGTTTTCCGTCATATTTTTGTTCTGCCAAGCATCCCTTTAGTGTCTTGAACGCTTGAAGAATCAATTTAAAGTACACTCTTGTTTGTGTAAGCATTAATAAAAAAAAGTTAAAAACTGGAACAAGCAAATAGACAAACCAACACAAAGTAGAAAACACAAAAAACGAGTACCTTTCGAATCAACGACGGCCGAATCACCGAAGTCATTCCAAATCCCATATGACAACTCTATATACAAAGCAATGCGATAGTGTTCTATATTGTGGGCTTTTGTAATGCATGATGTGGGCTCACCTTATTTAGCAGTGCGCCGCTGGGTAACCTCGTTTGAGAGAGAAGACAGAGAGAGAGAAAGAGTGTGCCGTTTGTCAAAATGACATTTGGGCTCTCTCAATGTTATCGAATTGGAATGCAAAACTGTGACTGTTAAAACAGATCGTTGCGGATTTAAAAAGAACGTTACAAACTGACTAAAATTTAAATTTGATGTGCAGGGTGAAATCAAATACAAAACGAGAAGGCAAAGCTAACTTCGACTGTGGCGAAGTTTTAATACACTGAAAAAAGTTTACTCCAACTGATTTAACCGGTAAAATATATATAGGATATAGATATCAGATATTTTAAATTTTTAAATCATTAATAATAAAAATTTGATTTCATAAAAAAAACTTTTCTTAGTAAAACACATTTTTCGTCTGATCGGTCCTATGGCAGCTATGTGCTATAGTGATTCGATTCTGATAAACTTTTTCTGTATTATGCGAAAGCATATAAAACTAACACATACCAAGATTGGTGACGCTACGGTGGATAACAAAAAAGTTTTTCTCACTAGATCTAGTTTTTTGACCGACCGTTTCTATGGCAGCTATATGATATAGCCATCCGATTTTGATATATTTTTCCAGAAACATGTAAAAGCATATAAAACTAACTTATAACAAGATTAGTGACGCTACGATGGAAAACAAAAAAGTTTTTCTCACTAGAATTAGTTTTTTGATCGACCGTTTCTATGGCAGCTATAAGATATAGTCATCCGATCCGGCCGGTTCCGCCATATTAGTTTTGTGCAGTAAAAAGAAGACTCTGTGCAAAATTTTAGCTCGATAGCTTTAAAACTGAGGGACTAGTTTAAGTAGAAACAGACAGACGGACGGACGGACAGACGGACAGACGGAATTGAACTCAGCTCGTCGTCCTGATCAAGAATATATATAGTTTATGTGGTCGGAAATGAATATTTCTATGCGTTACAAACTTCTGGGCAAAATTAATATACACTTTTCAAGTGTATAATAACATTGGTGACAGGAATTGTACATTACAGGAGCTCAAACAAAACACGTCCTCTTCACAACTCAACTCAACTCCTCTGTTTAAAACTTATTTTCCTACTCAAAAAAATATGACTTTAGTTAAATTTAAGGGAGTGTATTTATCTATTGGATAAATCAGTTAGAGCTAGCTTTTGCAAGTGTATTAAAATTTGCGCTTAGTCAAAGTTAGCTTTAGCCTTTTAGTGCTCATAATGTATTTATACATCTTTGTTTACTTCTTAACCAATCAAAGACAACAAAATCCATTCTCCCCCTTTCTGTCTGTTTATACTAAATGTCAATCAATCGATAGTTACATATATGTAAGCATATACAATCACATGTCCTTCAGGGGTGCTGAAATCATGTTTATTTTAAGCTTTGCCTTCACTCAAAAAAATGTTCTACCTAGATTTTAGGAAATTGTGTGCCTGAATTGAAAAAATGGACTAAAATTGAATTATTTAGGTAATTTTGTACCTTAACAGCTCAAATCTAGACTATAACATAAACATTTAGGCAAAAAAATTGGTTCTGCTAAGCCTAAAGTTAAAGACCATTTTCCTAAAGACATGCATAGATTATTGCTTCTTATTTGGTTAAAACACATGAATAGATATTGATATTTCATGTAGATGCAATATAAATAATCGTCTAGGTCCAATGTTTGACAATAAAAAGTATTATGTGTAATCATGGTGGAAAACCAAGTAGGCTTTGAAATGAAACTTGGCATTTCAAATGTTCGACTTGGAAAATATAAATACAAATTTGTTTAGTTGTAGTCGATCTGCTAGAGTGAGCACATCTGAAAATAAATAAAATAATAAAAAAGTAACGAAATAACGGGAATTATTGTATTACGAAATTGAAAGTCTTGGCTCTTACAATCTTTTTAATATTGATGAATTAGTTAACCCACCAATTCATATTTATATAGAGTATATCAGATAAGACATATGTTAAACCCAACTTATTTTAAGAACTCTATATATAAATGCAAATAATAAATGTGTTTATATAAATATAAAACTGAATAAAAACTAATTGAATATGCAATTTTTGTAAAAAAAATGTGTTGTTATTAAAGATTTTCTACCATAATAAGGACTTAAAATACCTCGAATTTAAGGTAATTTCTTGATCCTAGTTTTAGCACTTTTCATACCCAAAAATTGATGCTTTAAGTACCATTCTTACCTTAATCCAAGCAAAAATAGTACATAAAAAATATTATATATATTACCTCAATTCTACGACTTATCATGCATTAAAAATTATGCAATTTGTACCTAAATTTTTAGACATAAAATAACCTAAGCTTTTGGGTAATTCTTACCTTAATCCAAGCAAATATAGCACCTAAAAAATTGTATATATATTACCTGAAAAAAAAGGGAAATTTGCCTAAAAGAAGGAAACTTTTTGGGCTTATGCCTTCTTAACGTGTCTGTCTCGCGCAACACACAAGTCGGGAAAAAGTTTGAGATTGATGCATTCTCCTTCCACCCAAAAAGGTAACCGAAAGTTAACTGAGGCATAAAACTTTCGATCCCATGTTTTGCATAATGTACCCCGAATTTCATCCTAAAGTTAACGAGTTTTGTTGATTGACATTAAATATTAGAGGCAAATATTCTATAAATCAAACAAAAATGCGTTTAATTGTTTGCTTTAGGTCTGTTGGGCCAAACGTGGCCCACAGTTTATAAACATAATTTTAAATCTTACTTAAAGTCTTGAATACCCATTATATTTCGTAAAACTCTTTTATTTGTAATTTCTTACAATTATCTTAAGTTAAGAATCACCCTAATGTTCTCTGAGTTCCTTTTAGCTTACTGTAAAAGTTCTCTCTTCTAATAACTAATATGTTGCTGTTCATATCCCCAGTCAATATGATATCGGTGAAGTTAAGTGTTAAATTTGAAACTAGGTTGGTAAAGTCTGAGTAATCAATATTTCGGTGCGGTCGATAGATGCAGCCAACCAGCATATTCTTATTGTGACTTCTATTATATATCTGAATAAATATCCATTCCATTGCACTACCATTTGGCTGCTTACAAACTAACTTAGAGGTCAATCTTTTGTTTACGTAAATTGCAACGCCTCCAGCGTGGCCTTCACGGTCTGAACGATACAGGACATAATTTTCACATGAGACTAACTGATCACATAAACTTGACATAAACCACGTCTCTGATACACAAACAACGTCCACATTTGAACCAACAAATAAATATCTGAACTCCTCGATCTTTCTGGTCAGACTCTGCGCATTTATGTGGCATATTTTTAAGCCCTCCTTTTGTTTGCTGAGAATTCGTAATAGGGAGTAGCTATTCGTGTTGGACAGACTAAGATCACTTAGTATGTGAGCATATATGGAATTCTACTATTAGATACGCAAACGTTTTACATTGAATAGGACATATTACACACCCACATAAAAAATAAACAGTTTGCACAAAACTAATCTTAGGACTATTAAATTTAAATAATACGTTGTAGATGTTACTAACGAAAGGAGCTTTGCACCGCTAAAGCTTGATGTTCTGCATTACAAGTTTCAGTAGTGGTCAGTTGTTCGGGGACCACGTGTGCTGCTTCATTCTTCAGTGCCATAAACACCCAAGCTCTCCACGCATGTTACGCTCTCTCCACACCTTACGTGGACTAGGCCGCGCCGAAAGAACACAGCTTTGAAAAGCTTAAGCTTTTTACACCGCATTGCTTCTTTGAATATCTCATAATTAGGTTTGGAGAGTTGCTCGTTGACATAGAATGGAGTGGGCGAGTTGAAACCAAGCAGTGATAGAGTCAGTTGTTGTTGTGCTGCCTTCTTGTAAGCTCCAATTGTGCGTAGGAGCAAGATCTTTTCCCGCATGGTGTCAAGTCTCAGTACGACTACTGGATCCACTACCGTATGCGCGCCTTCGCGTTGTCTTACCCGGAAAATTGTTTTTATTCTCGGTGCCGGAGTTAGCTTCAGTTCAAAGCAAAGACTGTGATAGACCGCCCTCAAATCTTCGCGCTCAATGAATGGGATGCCGTGCATTCGCAGATCACACTCGATAAGAGCATTTGCTTCAGGTGCAATTCTTGAGTTCAGCCTGTCTCGGAGATGGGCAACCTCCTCCCGCAGATCATCCATTTGTTAGCCCCGCGCTCCCGCACCTCTCTGGCATCTGATGCTTCCATCTCCAGCTTCTGAACACGCTGGACCAGCGGCTGCAAATCAGAAGACATGCTGCTCAACTTATCCTCCAGAACCCGAAGAATCCGAGACTCGGCCTCACCAATGCTGGACGTTATGCTCGTACTGATGTGCGTGGCTTGTTCATCAAAACGCCGGTTGAGATGCTGGATCAGCTGGGGTGAGGGGGGCATCAGACAGCCTAGCGGATGACGTAGTGTCAGTGCGTTGACGTTTGGTTGGACCCGTTATGTTATTGTTGTTGGTTGTGTTATTTAATAATTGTAGTGCAATTGAGTGTTTTGGATATTTTGGATATGTTTTAATTTGTGTTGCTGGCCTATTGTTGTGTGAATTTGTATACAATGAAAGATTATTTTAGATTGTTTTCCTATTGTTTATGCGAATGTGTGAGTGTCTATGTTTGGCGCTGGGCATTTGTCAAAAAAAAAATGTAAGAAAATACGCCACATAAAAAAAAATGTATAGGAAATTTAAATCATCGATTTTTGAGGGACTTGTTCGCTTTTTCGCATAATATTTCGTTTTCCCTCAAATTCGCACTCTCACTGCACAATTCACATATGTGTTTTTGGGAATTTCCGATGTTTTTTGATGGATTAAAGATGAACGATTATAAAGATGGTTTATACTTCTTCTTTACAGCTTAAGATGAGGGTAGCAGTCACTTTGACTCTTGGAGCCAAGCTGGGCCGCTGTACTGTCTGCTTTTCTATAGGTGATGGATACAGTTTCTGGCTATTTAAGCGAGCAGAGACTTTGCAGTGAGGGATCACAGTTCCCAGGAAGAATAGGTGTCCACTAGTAGAAAAAATTTAATTAGCTAGTGGCCTTTTTGCCCAAACCATTTCCTGCTGGGGACTTGGGTTTTCTTTCGTTCGATTTTCTTGGCAAAAATTGCGTTCAAAACTCTGCAGAGGTCAAAATGCTTCCAAAAGTATTGTAGACGACTGAATTGGAGATTCTTACACAATAAATTAGTTTTCCTTGGAAGGAAAAATGTGGAAAATCGAAATTTCACTTACGTTTCAAAGATATTGCTCTTCGAATGCTCCAAAGCTTGATTATTCGAATGGGAAAGGAAGCTGCCTTAAATAGTGCAGGATGGCTGAGATATTTTAAGATTAAAATTTGTCTCCAGACCAATGTCAAAACTTAATTGATTTCTGTGACTCTAAATTAGTCAACTGTCCTCTTCTGTAGCTCGAACGAAAAAGAACGAAGCCAAGACTTTTGCCTTGCCGGTACCCAGCGGCGCAAATTCACATTACAGAATCGAGCACCTCCTAAACACTTCGCATGCAGTGTGGCAGACAGAATAGATTACAACCTGGTATACTTTTCTGTAGGCATGTCCGCTTTGTGGGCTGCGTGCTTTTAAAACCGCGTTTCTTGTAATCTAAATAGTGGGCGATAGTCGAACATTCTTGTGGGACTCCATTACAACAGTATATACTATTTTAAGAATTGTAATCGACGGTGTCAATGAGGCGGCCACAAAACGACACACAATTTCTTGATTAGTAGCGTAGTTGTAATGCAGATACTTTTACGACGTAGCATACTATTGGGTAAAAGGTATATTGGTACAGCACCTTTAGCAAAAGTTAATGGAATAGCTATGCAGTTGCTGCACTGCTCCATATTCCTTAATACAAAAAGAATGAATGCAAAGGTAATAAAATACTAATTCATTTCAGACTTTAAAAATATTTTATACAATTTTTTTTAGTTTTTCCGTCATATTTTGTTCTGCCAAGCATCCCTTTAGTGTCTTGAACGCTTGAAGAATCAATTTAAAGTACACTCTTGTTTGTGTAAGCATTAATAAAAAAAGTTAAAAACTGGAACAAGCAAATAGACAAACCAACACAAAGTAGAAAACACAAAAAACGAGTACCTTTCGAATCAACGACGGCCGAATCACCGAAGTCATTCCAAATCCCATATGACAACTCTATATACAAAGCAATGCGATAGTGTTCTATATTGTGGGCTTTTGTAATGCATGATGTGGGCTCACCTTATTTAGCAGTGCGCCGCTGGGTAACCTCGTTTGAGAGAGAAGACAGAGAGAGAGAGAAAGAGTGTGCCGTTTGTCAAAATGACATTTGGGCTCTCTCAATGTTATCGAATTGGAATGCAAAACTGTGACTGTTAAAACAGATCGTTGCGGATTTAAAAAGAACGTTACAAACTGACTAAAATTTAAATTTGATGTGCAGGGTGAAATCAAATACAAAACGAGAAGGCAAAGCTAACTTCGACTGTGGCGAAGTTTTAATACATGAAAAAGTTTACTCCAACTGATTTAACCGGTAAAATAAATATAGGATATAGATATCAGATATTTTAAATTTTTAAATCATTAATAATAAAAAATTTGATTTCATAAAAAAAACTTTTCTTAGTAAAACACATTTTTCGTCTGATCGGTCCTATGGCAGCTATGTGCTATAGTGATTCGATTCTGATAAACTTTTTCTGTATTATGCGAAAGCATATAAAACTAACACATACCAAGATTGGTGACGCTACGGTGGATAACAAAAAAGTTTTTCTCACTAGATCTAGTTTTTTGACCGACCGTTTCTATGGCAGCTATATGATATAGCCATCCGATTTTGATATATTTTTCCAGAAACATGTAAAAGCATATAAAACTAACTTATAACAAGATTAGTGACGCTACGATGGAAAACAAAAAAGTTTTTCTCACTAGAATTAGTTTTTTGATCGACCGTTTCTATGGCAGCTATAAGATATAGTCATCCGATCCGGCCGGTTCCGCCATATTAGTTTCGTGCAGTAAAAGAAGACTCTGTGCAAAATTTTAGCTCGATAGCTTTAAAACTGAGGGACTAGTTTAAAGTAGAAACAGACAGACGGACGGACGGACAGACGGACAGACGGAATTGAACTCAGCTCGTCGTCCTGATCAAGAATATATATAGTTTATGTGGTCGGAAATGAATATTTCTATGCGTTACAAACTTCTGGGCAAAATTAATATACACTTTTCAAGTGTATAATAACATTAGTGACAGGAATTGTACATTACAGGAGCTCAAACAAAACACGTCCTCTTCACAACTCAACTCAACTCCTCTGTTTAAAACTTATTTTCCTACTCAAAAAAATATGACTTTAGTTAAATTTAAGGGAGTGTATTTATCTATTGGATAAATCAGTTAGAGCTAGCTTTTGCAAGTGTATTAAAATTTGCGCTTAGTCAAAGTTAGCTTTAGCCTTTTTTAGTGCTCATAATGTATTTATACATCTTTGTTTACTTCTTAACCAATCAAAGACAACAAAATCCATTCTCCCCCTTTCTGTCTGTCTATACTAAATGTCAATCAATCGATAGTTACATATATGTAAGCATATACAATCACATGTCCTTCAGGGGGTGCTGAAATCATGATTATTTTAAGCTTTGCCTTCACTCAAAAAAATGTTCTACCTAGATTTTAGGAAATTGTGTGCCTGAATTGAAAAAATGGACTAAAATTGAATTATTTAGGTAATTTTGTACCTTAACAGCTCAAATCTAGACTATAACATAAACATTTAGGCAAAAAAAAAATTGGTTCTGCTAAGCCTAAAGTTAAAGACCATTTTCCTAAAGACATGCATAGATTATTGCTTCTTATTTGGTTAAAACACATGAATAGATATTGATATTTCATGTAGATGCAATATAAATAATCGTCTAGGTCAATGTTTGACAATAAAAGTATTATGTGTAATCAAGGTGGAAAACCAAGTAGGCTTTGAAATGAAACTTGGCATTTCAAATGTTCGACTTGGAAAATATAAATACAAATTTGTTTAGTTGTAGTCGATCTGCTAGAGTGAGCACATCTGAAAAATAAATAAAATAATAAAAAAGTAACGAAATAACGGGAATTATTGTATTACGAAATTGAAAGTCTTGGCTCTTACAATCTTTTTAATATTGATGAATTAGTTAACCCACCAATTCATATTTATATAGAGTGTATCAGATAAGACATATGTTAAACCCAACTTATTTTAAGAACTCTATATATAAATGCAAATAATAAATGTGTTTATATAAATATAAAACTGAATAAAAACTAATTAAATATGCAATTTTTGTAAAAAAATATGTTGTTATTAAAGATTTTCTACCATAATAAGGACTTAAAATACCTCGAATTTAAGGTAATTTCTTGATCCTAGTTTTAGCACTTTTCATACCCAAAAATTGATGCTTTAAGTACCATTCTTACCTTAATCCAAGCAAAAATAGTACATAAAAATATTATATATATTACCTCAATTCTACGACTTATCATGCATTAAAAATTATGCAATTTGTACCTAAATTTTTAGACATAAAATAACCTAAGCTTTTTGGGTAATTCTTACCTTAATCCAAGCAAATATAGCACCTAAAAAATTGTATATATATTACCTGAAAAAAAAGGAAATTTGCCTAAAAGAAGGAAACTTTTTGGGCTTATGCCTTCTTAACGTGTCTGTCTCGCGCAACACACAAGTCGGGAAAAAGTTTGAGATTGATGCATTCTCCTTCCACCCAAAAAGGTAACCGAAAGTTAACTGAGGCATAAAACTTTCGATCCCATGTTTTGCATAATGTACCCCGAATTTCATCCTAAAGTTAACGAGTTTTGTTGATTGACATTAAATATTAGAGGCAAATATTCTATAAATCAAACAAAAATGCGTTTAATTGTTTGCTTTAGGTCTGTTGGGCCAAACGTGGCCCACAGTTTATAAACATAATTTTAAATCTTACTTAAAGTCTTGAATACCCATTATATTTCGTAAAACTCTTTTATTTGTAATTTCTTACAATTATCTTAAGTTAAGAATCACCCTAATGTTCTCTGAGTTCCTTTTAGCTTACTGTAAAGTTCTCTCTTC
>JAEIFT010000594.1:0-151548 GCA_018904225.1 Lordiphosa mommai
TCACAAAACTTGTTTTGCGCTTTCTTGACTATTTGACTTGGCTATGAGCAGCGCAGGAGGAGGATCCGCCCTATGGCATTCCCTTGTTGCATTGTTACATTTTAATGCGGCGCCTTGTCTGTAGCACAGTATCCTTGCATATTTAATCAAAGTGAATTACAATGGCCAACCAGACGACGACGAATGACGACGCAGACGACAATGACAGTGGCAACTTGGCAAATGACGCTGCTTTTGGAAAAGTGTTATATATAACATGAATATAGCAGCGACCAAAGTACCAGCATTATTATTACCACGCCGGGGCGTTGGAGCATGTAATTTGTGCTCCGCAGAGATCAAAAAGCATTCGCAGTTAATATTAAGACAAGAGCCGAGTCCATTATTTAGTCATTGATGGAGACGGGGGTGGGGTAGTCATCCACTTTTAACAAAAGTTCGTTTGTTTCGTTTCTTTTCCCGAGCCCAAAACGCGCATTTATTAACCAACTGGTTAACTTGAGGCCAGCACCTTTCTGGGGCTGCAAGCAGAGTCAAAGGAAAAGCCTCTAAGTTTTTCCTTGCCCACCTTTCCACTCAAAAATGGTTACTTTGCTTGCCTCCCCACCCCCTTTTGTGTTTAATTAATTACTCATTTGCTTTTTAACCAAATTACTTTGTGAAAATGACAACAACAAATGAAAAGTCAAAAACGGTAGACAACGGGAAACCTTTTCAGTTTTTTTTTTTAAATAAGAATCAAATTTGAGGGTTGTATCTTGTATAGGCTTAAGAAGAGTTTCTTTCTTGTTTTTTTTTTGGGGGATAGCTGAGATTTTTTTCTTTGTGCTTCTTTCTCATAATTAATTAGCCGGGTATTGAAGGTTAATTAAAATGGGTCTCTGTATCGAATGCAAGTTGCGGGAATTGAGAAGGTTTATTATTCCGGGAAAATTATCGGCTGGAATCAATGTCTTATCTATACCCAGGCACCCTTTAAGCCCCCGGCCTGTTTTGGTAAAAAGCTAGAAAATGCCTTTACTGTTAAGCGTCTCAGTTTATGAACGCAAGAAAAATAAATGTTTGCCTAAAAGATCCGAACAATCTATCTTCAAATTTCTGAAAGATATAAAGGTATTTTTATACTCTGTACCGAATGGAATACAGAGTATGTTGGGTTTGTGCAAATGTATGTAACAGCCAGAAGGAGGCATCTCCGACCCTATAAAATATATATATTCTTGATCAGCATCAACAGCCGAGTCGATATAGCCATGTCCGTCTGTCTGTCCGTCTGTCCGAATGAACGAAGAGATCTCAGAGATGGTAAGAGATAGAGGTTTGAGGTGTATGGAACATATATTTCTTATAATTGCAGGCAGATCAAGTTTAGTTTTAATTTTTTGCCACGCCCCCCTGCCTTCCCCGCAAATTAAAAAAACGAAATAACGCCCACAATTTTCAAGATAGATAGTTCGAACATTCTAGACATATATTCTACTACTTATTTTGAATTGACCCGCCATACATCGATTTTCGATCAGATGAACGATATTAGAGCTATACGTAAAAGAAAATAAAACCAACGACAACAACAACACCCTAGCGATTGGTAGAACTTACGAAAGAGAGAGCGAGAAGGCAATAGAACTGGTAATTTCCCAATTGGACCTTGCTATGAGAGGAGCGATGTAATTGAGATGGCCTGCGATCAGAAATCACGCGTGATTCCCGCGTAACTAATATAGATACGTTTATGTTAATATGAAATTATATACAAATTTTATAATTTTACGAGTTATGTACTAGAGTAATTCTACTCATCATTACTTATCGAGCCCCCATATATCGTTTTTCAACCAGATGAACGATAGTTGAAAGAGTTGCCACCCCCAGATTTTGAAAAAACATCACACTTTAGAGTTATCAGTTACATACAAAAAGGTACAGAGTATATTACAGTCGGGCTTGACCGACTTTCTTACTTGTTTAAATTGCGTGGAAGGAAATACCTTAAACAAACGCAAAGTTTTATACACAGATGGGTTCAAATCATCTATCGGAGTATCTTACAGCGGAACCTCAGAAAACAGAAATAATTACATACCAATTACTACCCCACCAATAACCAAAGGAAATTCTTATATCTAAAAAACATAAACTATTTATACTGAACAAAATCCCTCCTCCAACCTGCACAACTTGCAACACAACCCTTACCATTCCTCATATCAGCATAGATTGCCCCAACACCAACAAAACAGAACTAAATTCCTCAAACCAACAATAAATGAAATACTATTCTATATGCACAAATCCGTAGAATTCCGGATCGGATGACTATATCTTATTGCTGTCATAGAAACAATCGATCGTAAAATGGGTCTTAGTAGAAAAAAACCTTTTTTGTATTCTATGATAGCGTTTGCATTTTCGATACCTATGCTCGTTTCTCAGGATAAGATTAGTTAACCGAACAAAACCTGAAAGTGACTTCAAATGCACTTATAAGACTGTACTCTTACTGTTGAGCCGATATCTCCGCTTTACATTATCTGATTATAGTGAAAGTCTGTGAAGCGTTCCATTTAATGGTCAATGGTTCTATACAAATCTAAACTCATCAACCTAATCAAACTTTGCTCCAATAAAAACTTCAATTAATTAATTGACAGACATTTTAAACGCTTATCCAAGCACAGACAAAGACAGATCTGTCCCCCTAGTTATCCAGCCAACAAAAACAAAAAAATACCCAACAAACAAAATGCGCAAGAGAAATCAAAAGTAAACGAGTGCCAGATTGAAGCTGACTGAGAGGAAAAGTTTCTAAAGAAAAATCACCTCCCCACGGACCAAAGCCGGTTCCATGCAATAAAAGAAGAAAATTCATTGCAGAATTTGCCGTTTTCCCCACCCTGATGTTGGGATTGTTGCAAAGTCCTTCTCCGACGCACAAAAGCCGCATAATTTTCTACGCATAGAAATTTGTTTGCATTTTAAATTCAAAATAGTTTTATGCGAAATCCCTTGGGGTGCAGCAAATAAGACGGCAAAAGAGAAGGACATTTTTTTTTTAGCTGAACCCAAATTATTTTTATGGACTTTGCAGAGGGTCGTCGTCTGTGATTTTTATTTTCATGACTGCCGCAAGGATGTGTGTGTCCTAGCGGTATTTTCAATTAACCCTTTTGACATTGGAGTTGCTTGCTTTCCTTCCATGTCAAAATTTTCTTAGAGATTAGAGGCCGCTTAAAATTTAAACCCTTCGTTCTCATTTATAAACTCCATAAGCTGCTCCCGAGCGCCATGTAACCAACTCTCCATCCCCATTGGCATTTTAAGCTTATAATTTACAATGTCTTGACTTTTCATCCACGCCTCAGTCCCTTCTTTTTCCAGCCTTGCAAAAAAAATTAACATTTCTTTCTCAACTGAAAATTAAAGTGCGCGCAAGTGTAATTAAGTATCAACTCAATTTATATGAAAATCCCTAGGTCTTTTGTGCCTTTTTTTCGGCAGGACCATTTCTCACCCAGCAAGTCAGCTGTAAATGGGTTAAACTCTGGAGGATTTATGACAAATTTTAATTAGCAAACAATTTAATAAAAGGACAATTTAAGCGTAAATAAAACTTTTCACTTACACCCATTAATTTTTGGCATTCATTTTCAGCTAAAAGTTTGTACGCTTTTCATATGGAAAGTTTTATGGACATTTTGTGCATTGATTGGAAATTGTCATCAGATTTTAAAAATTTGCAAAATTAACTATAATTGAGAAAAAAAAACTTTATATTTATGAAAATGCTGAACCCAAATTTGAGGTGCGTAAATTTATTGGTTAAAATGAGAAGTAATGCGCACAGTATGTCGATATTACTCATGTTTTTAAATGGGAAAAACAGTCCAAAATTTCGTGAAATTTTGTATGTAAAAAAAAGTAGTACATTTTATAGTTTTTGGAAGAATCGTTCTTATACCCTCTGCAAGGGTATAAGTTGGTATAGGAAAGGAGCACCTTAGCTTAGCTTTATATTTTATGGATTGAGTTCGCACTACCTTTAACATTGACTTCTTTCTGGTAGACCTTAAACTTACTTCGTGAGTTTCCAGTTGTATTATTACTTGTTCGAAATTCCAGGGTCCAGAGTAATTCAAAGCAAACATATCTTCAAGGCTTTTATCCCAAGAAAGTGTCCGGGATGGAAAATAGAGGGCACACATTCGTCGAGTGTAGGAAACCCATAACTCAGGAAGGCAGACTGTACATGCGAGCATGCCAATCTGATCTGGAGTCTGCGCACGGTCACATTGAAACAAAACAGTTTTCCGGTTAAATCTTCTCAAGCGATTCTGTAAAGACAAAATTGCATGTATGTATGTGTGTTCGTTCTTGTTCTTCAACACTGCATAATTCTCAAAAACCACGTGACTTGCTTAAAATGTTGCAGCCATTTCGTCATTCCTTTACTATGCATCAATAAATAACAAATACCTCAACATTACATAAACAAATCAGCGGGTTCATCCGCAACCATCTGTTTACTCCAAATTCTTTACATAAATATAAATAATTGAAATTTTATCCTCTTCTAAGAATTTGTATGCCAACCACTCACCTTAGAATATTTAATGTACAATTCATGCAACTATTTTGATAGATGACCATGATTTATTTAGAATTTCACTTTTCACATAAAA
The DNA here is from genome assembly GCA_018904225.1 of Lordiphosa mommai. Classification (NCBI taxonomy): domain Eukaryota; kingdom Metazoa; phylum Arthropoda; class Insecta; order Diptera; family Drosophilidae; genus Lordiphosa; species Lordiphosa mommai. The sequence goes on from JAEIFT010000594.1 coordinate 4,683, forward strand.
ACTATTTTATTTAAAATAAATGTGTCCGCCCTGTTTGTTCATCCGTTTTCACGTGCTGCCAAAATGCAAAAGAAGAATTCAATTAAAGTACAAGGTGGCAGCTCCATGCACAGAGTTGCATTTCGTGTAGAGATGAGCAAGTGCACGCTAACTCACGAATCACGCAAAAGATGCTCCCTACACTTAGGCAATAGGCTGTGACAAAGCACGTGTTTTTACTGAGCATCTCGAGGAAATAGCTATTATTTGTACAAATATAAAAAAAATGTCTGATAGAATGGACGGAAATAAGACCCCCAGTTAAGAACACACATAATAACGTTTACAGAAAAACACTTGAAATAAGAAGCACGGAGGGTCAATTTTTTAAACCGAAATAAAATAGTTTTTGACGAAAAATTATTATAAATATATCGTTTAAACACATCTTGATGACTTGAACAAAACATAAAAATTTTAGGCATGTATTATGATGTATTTTTATAATGTTTTTATTTTCAAAATTAAAAAAGAAAAATTCCATTTCGTTCCAAATCTAGCAGTGACAGTCACACCACAGTCTGATTCAACATGTTTCATTCTGACATTTTCCGCGTACGACAACTCTGGCTCATAGGACTTTCGTACATTTCTAAAAAATACCGAAAGCCGCTAATGGGCGCCAAGTTTTAAATTTAAATTAAGCTGACTTGATTAATCTGCCGTGATGGTTGCATATTAAGGCTGGGTTCACATTATTCGACGCATGAGACATGATACTCTAGTCAACCTTCATGCTGTATTGTTTTGAATGTCAAATGACAAGCTTTTCACAGTGAAAACAAGACAACATAAAGGCCTACTAGATTGTCATGTATCATGCGTCGAACGGTGTGAACCCAGGCTTATTCTGTCAGTCATTTATTCATATTATTATTTCACAAAATTCTAAATTCTAAAGCAAATATTTGATTTTTTTCCATGTCTAGCGGTGATATCACAGTCTGTTTCTACATGTTTCAGTCTGTTTCCACGTGTTCCTCAGACATTTTCCACGTGCTACAGCACTGGCTAATTGGATTGTAGCATACACGATTGTCGCACACTTCTCTCGCTGCTAAAAAATACCGAAAACCGTTTGAGGGCGTCACAGTGTGTGAGCGAAAAATTTCAAATTGTGTTGAACATAGAATCGAAATACTCAGAAACAGTTTCTGCATTTGATTTTACTGCTCAAATTAATATAATAAATTTGTAATATTTTAACGTTTGCTTAGATTGGTCATACTAATAAGAAGGGCGCGCGTGACTTTGAATTTGATATTTGAACTGCGCAGTTGAGTTAAGACAATAACATTAGCTCATCAAGCAGTATAACATCGGCCAAGCAGTATGCTCGATTAACACTTCTCCATCAAGCAGTGCAAGTAGCTCACTGTTAACTCAATGCAAGCAGTGCTAAGTTGCGCGCGCATTCAAATAAAAGTGAAAACAATGTAGGATTATGCTTAAGTGCCCGATTCCGGGCAGCAATCAAATTCCTCCCAAAGTGCAAACTGTCTTTAACTCAGTAAACAAATGCGAAATTAATCATGATAGCTTCCAAAATTATCCCCACTTAACCCGATGACACACTATAAAAAAAACTACAAACTTTGTACCTCATTAGGAGCCGCCGAACAAGTTGATTGCACTACAACAACCCCACGCCTCATTAAAAACAGCTGTCAACAGTAGACGCTCTATGTACCGGCCGACTCGGCGGTACATTCGTTCAGGTCTTATCAAATTTGATTTTCATGCTCCCATTGCCATATGTTTTTTGTTTTTGTTGTTGAACAATCACAACGATAAGCAACTAAGTTCAGTTTCGTCGAGCGTGATTAAACCAACAAAAACTGAACTGAGGCTGCAATAAGTAAACTTTATTCATAGATTGTAGAACAGTTTAGTTGTTGCCCGTCAATTGCGAGCGGCGGAAGTGAATCAAATCGCTCACGAGTGAAATATGGATGTGCGTGTGAGCGTTGGCGATCTGGTCAAAATGGGCACCAAGTAGGTCTCAAGGGTTAATAAAGTTTATACAAAAAAAAAAAAAAAACACATATGATTTGCTTAGCCGGTTCAAAAATTCCGCGATAAGATAAGCAAAGCCATCAATAAAGTGTTTTATTACAAACAATCTTAACCCATTACAGGCTCATTGGCCACAAGATCGTGCAATATAGACTGGGCACCAAACAAACCCAGGTTATTAGCACAAAAAATGGCCAACTTCGTGGATTAGGCCGCAAAACTCTTTACGATGAGGAGTTATATTATGCCTTCGAGGGCATACCCTTTGCCAAGCCGCCACTGGGAGAGCTACGATTTAGGGCTCCTCAACCAGCAGAGCCTTGGCAAGGCATCCGAGATTGCACTTATCTGCGAGCGAAGCCCATACAGAAACATTTTGTATTGGGCATGATCGAAGGTTCCGAGGATTGTCTCTATTTGAATGTGTATGTGAAACAGTTGAAGTCGGAGCAGCCACTTCCGGTTTTGGTCTGGATCTATGGCGGTGGATTTCAAATTGGCGAAGCCACCAGAGATCTCTATAGTCCGGATTATTTTATGAAACAGAATGTGGTGCTGGTCACGCTCAACTATAGACTGGGTGCACTGGGTGAGTGGGGTGAAAAAAATTTAAAAAATTCAAAATATTGATGTAGATTACGCCTGACCATAATTAAGATTAGGCACGACATTTTTGCAATTACGTTTATTCTAAATTTATAAAATCATAAAAAAAATCAAGTCTAGCCCGACTGTACCTGTGTGTCCTTGTCGTTTCGATAAGTTTATAGAGACAAACAGTGTTAGGGAGATCCTTGATATTTGTAGCTGTACCCTAGGTACACACTTTTCTGACAATACATTCCGTCCCAATAAAATTGTATGTCTTTGGAGGCGTAGAACGTTTCAAAACATTTTTGTAAACCTTTTGCAGCGTTTTGTAGCGTTCTGCATCGTCCGAAGGAAATGGTAGTCTAATTGTGCAATGTCTGGACTATAAGGTAAGTTAGGACTTTCCATCCGGTACCATCGATATGTGTGTTAAAAACACTTTTGCGACATGCGTTCGTGTATTATGATTATGATTTATGTTTGGTTGCCTATTCCGACCGTTTTTTCGCAGTCTGTAGAGAGTTCTTCTTCTTCTTCGTTCAAAATTGCTTTCAATTCGGCGTCCACATAGTTTAATGGCGTTCCATCTAGCTCCTTGTCGGCTGTGCCAAAATTACCATTTTAAAAACGTCTGAACCAACTACCTGTTTGGTTTATTTATTTTTTTCTAAAAAATAAAAATCAATTTTTAATGTCAGCTATGCTTTGTCTGGAAATTGAACTAACGACCTTGCCTTGCATTAACAACACAAATAGAAAATGCACTTTACCACTTCAGTTTAAATCGTTTTTGAACCGAACCGAAACAACCCACACCGAACCGCTTATTTGGACTCGTGAACCAATCCAAGAACCGAACCGGAGTTATTTAGAAAATTTTAAACCAAATCGAAAACCGCATATGAAAACGGATTGGTTAAGATTACACTAGTTTACAGCGAAAAAGACCCATTGAAGCCATTATTTTTTAATGATGTATTTGAAATGCTGAACTCAAAAATGAATTTCAAAAATTTTGTATGGATACGTTTTTGAGTTAGAATTTTTTAGTTTTTCGATAGGTACCCATACCTTTTAAGCCATATCTCGAGTTACAAACTTTAGATGAAGTCAAGCAAGGGATTAATCAAAGGTTATGCAATTCCCAAAAATCTAGTCAACGAACATTTTCCAATCGGTTTAGTAGTTTAAAAGTAAGAACAAAATATTTCAAAAAAATGATTTTTCTCTAAAAACGTGAAAAATTTGATTTTCTAAAATCTGTAAATGGTTGAAAATAAAAATCAAAAAATTGTTTTTTCTTTTATTCTTACAAATTGCCCTATTACGAAGAAAATAAGGCGTTGATGACGAAAATCAGTGGATAAATAGCGAAGTTGTAAGCAATTGTGTGAAAAAACTAGGGGTCAAATTTGACTATTTTACGTGTTCATTAAAAAAATTTTTTTTTTTTACTTTGCTTTTGCTCAATGTAAGAGTTCCAATAGAAGCCAAATCACAGAAAAAAATTAACAGCAAGGCCAAAAACGAAGAAAAAATAAAAATATTTTCTGATAAATACATAAAACAATGAAATTTGACTGTTAGTACTTGTACTCAATTGCTCACAGCTCCTTTATTTATCCATAGATATTCTTTACCAATGCCTTATTTTCTTCGTAGAAGTGATATTCGTAAGAACAAAGAAAAAAACAATTTATTTTTTATCAGTTTCAACCTTTTACAGATTTTAGGAAAACAAAATTTGCACGTTTTTGAGAAAAAAATCGATTTTTTTGAAATATTTTTCCTTGTAGGATTTTAACTACTAAGCCGATTGGAAAATGATCTTCAACTAGATTATTGAAAATTGCATACCCTTTATATTAATACCTTGCTTGACGACATCTAAAGATTCTATCTCGAGATATGTCATAAAATGTAAGGGTACCTACCGAAAAAACTGAAAAAAATTCTAACTCAATAACGTATCCATACAAAAATTTTTGATTATTTTTGAGCTCAGCTTTCAAATACATCTTAAAAAATACCTTTAATGGGTCTTTATTTTTTTTAACTAGTGTTATCGATGAGTTAAAAAAGATCTGAGAGCATATGAAAGAACAAACACTAAAAAAATAAAAAAAAATCTATATTTTTTCAATCAGTCAATAACAAAGGCTATGTTGACTAGGACTCGCCTGCAAACTTGTTAAAGGAGAATAAAACCCAATTTAACTGTTATTATTCTCTTTCTCTTTTTCGACTTCTATACTATTTAAATTTGTGTTAGGTCTAGTAACGTCTCTGGCTTCAATTGCGGAACTGGGCATACTGGCCGGACGGGCAAAAAATTCCCCCCACCGTGTCGGAGTCGTTACTAGTCGATTTGTAATTTTGTTAGATTTTCCTTGTTAGGCTTTCTTAGTTCATTAAGCCTTTTTATAACGTATTCAGTTTTTCTTTTTTTTTGGTTGACAGCCACCATTTGTCGACTTTTTTTTCAACAAATAAACAAATAAAATTATTCTCGATGGCTCTCGAGTATACCGCGAGCTCTGTCTGTAAATTCATACGCTCTAGTTTTAGCAACAACACAAGAGGTTTGAGAGTATTGGCTTTGGCACCTCTGGACTACGATATTGTACTTGTGAATTTATTAATTTTTCTAAGGTATTGATTTCTTCGCTATTCTTCTCTACCTAACGTTTAAAGAGTTTAGTACATGGTTTTTCTCGTTCAGATGATTTTCTGAAGCTTACTTTAGCTAGGTCATTTTATATTTTGATTTCGCCATAATAGCAGGGAATTCAAATTCTACGCACTAATTTCGAAATGAATATATTGCATATTCGATCGTCAAGACAATCCTTGAACTTATGAACTCCGTCTTCGCATCTGTCTTTATATAGCTCAATGGGTGGTACCTGATATCAGTCAATATAATTAAAATATTTCGATTAAGAATAGAAGTTATTTAAAAGCTTTCTAAGAAATCTTATTTAATATATCGTAAGTTTCATTTAAGAAAGTTCGGAAAATCGGATATTAATCGTGAACCACTGAACCTAACCAAAACCGCGGTAAGGACTGCTATTAAAACCTTATAATGAACCGAACCAGTGGCTTAAAATCATTGTGAATCATAGAACCGAATCACTCCTTATTTCCAAGCGTTTTGCAGCCCTGATTTTTACTGTTGTTAACATAGTTCTGACTGCGTGTAAATTATAAAAAAAAAAAATTATAATAAAATAAAAAACTAAAAAAATAAATAAAATAAAAAAATTAAAAAAATAAATTAAAAATGGTCTGATTTTTTTTTTAATGTAAAGCCCCCCATAATATAAAAAAAATTCTGGGGGCTGTCCCAACTAAAGGGGTCATGCCGAGCTTCTCTTAATTTCTTGGATTGTGTCCGAAGTTTGAGAAACTTGTTCAAGGCTACTTCTTTAGAGATATCGCCAATAGCTGGTGAAGGTGACTGGATGTGAAAAAGTTTTAAAGAAAAGACTGTTTTAATTAAATGTTCTGACTCTCTTTGCCTAACAACCGGCCAATAAGAGCATGGACGCTTTCTCAAAATGTTCATAATTTTATTTAGAACTAATATTAAGCGAATAAGCTAGGATGGATCGCTCCCTTTTAATAAAAAATGTCATCACTCCGAAAAAACACTCGTGTTGTCACTCCAGTATAGGAGCGCATCATAAAGACTTTTTAGCCCTGTTGTTGGGGAGTCCCGTTTCACTCCTACTTGGGAGCGCTTCGCAAAACGCTCCTAATAGGTGTAGCTGTGTGAGTCTCTTTTCACTCTAGTGTAGGAGCACTTCAGATTTGGTTGGCAGGGAATTGAAATCAAAATTATATTCAAAAACCTACAATGTTTAATTACTTCGGTACAATGTATAGATTTTTACGCATTGTTTCATTTCTATATCTAATAGCACATTACTTTTTATAGCCAATAACTCTCCAAGTCTTTTTTATTTTTTTTAAATTTAATGACAGCTTAACAGGCAATTACTAGACTTTAGCACTTTTGCCTCTATTAAAATAGTGTAAACAATTGATTTTTTGTCTCCCCGCAGGTTTTCTCAGTCTATCCGATCGGGACTTGGATGTGCCGGGAAATGCGGGCTTAAAGGATCAAGTGTTGGCTCTACGTTGGATACACGATAACATTTCCCAGTTCAATGGTGATTCCAAAAATATCACGCTAATGGGCGAAAGTGCTGGATCTGCTTCAGCGCACATATTGATGAGCAGCGAGCAGACTAGAGGACTCTTTCACAAGGCCATACTAATGTCGGGTACTTCGCTTTGTGGTTGGGCCACCCAACACAAGCGTAATTGGTCCTATCGCCTGGCCTGTCAACTGGGCTATGAAGGGAGTGAGAATGAGAAGGAAGTTTTTCGATATCTTCAACGTGCCACGGCTAGTGATTTGGCCGCACACAGCAACACCATACTGACGCAGGAGGAGTTTAGAAACTACCTCCTATTTCCCTTTGCTCCGGTGGTGGAGCCATATGTAAGCCAGGATTGTGTAGTACCCAAGCCACATGTGGAAATGCTGGCCCAGGCCTGGGGAAATGATTTGCCTGTTATGCTAGGAGGAACCTCCTTTGAGGGTCTCTTCTCGTATCAGTCCACCCTGCGGGACTCGGATCATATGTTAAGCGCTTTCGAGGCACTGCTACCTAGTGGTGTGGTAGCACAGGCTAATCCAAATCAAATCAAGGAAATGGTCAGACAATTGAAGATCTCCCACTTCGAGGACGCCACTCGAGGACGCATGGAGTTCAAGGAGTGTTTGCATTTGCTTTCCATTAAACACTTTTGGCATGCCATTCATCGCACCGTATTGGCCCGTCTGGCCTATGCCCCCACCACGCCCACTTATTTATATCGCTTTGACTTTGATTCGCCCACTTTTAATCATTATCGCATTTTGACCTGTGGTCGCCATATACGAGGTGTCTGCCATGCCGATGATCTCTCCTATATGTTCTATAATGTGGCTGCCACTAAACTGGAAAAGAATTCCGAGGAATATGTGACCATTGAACGTTTGATTGGCATGTGGACAGCTTTTGCACGGCATGACAATCCCAATTGTTCACAAATAGCACCAGCCAGATGGGATGCCCTGGAGGTGGATGCTCCTCCCATGTGTTTGAATATAGGGAAAAATGTGGAGTTTATTGAACTACCCGAAAGGAAACAATTTAAAGTATGGGATAGTTTTTATGATCAGCAAAAGTTATACTGAAATTAAACGGGGCAAGTTAGTTAGTTTTTGTTATTTTGCAATTTGTAAACTGGTTTGCGTGATTGGGAACAAAATGCACAGTTCTTGCTGTTGATTTCCATCAAGTCACCTTCAACTTGACTGTTATATGCAGTTGAAGCTCCCCCTTTCCGCTCCACTAAAACTATGATCATACCACAAGGTGGGTCAGTTATAAATGCATACTCGTAACTGTCAGCTAACAGTGGAGCAAAGTCTATGTTATAGGAAATTGAGTGCAATAATTATATGTTCATGTGATAGAATAATTTGTAGAGAAATATTTGTAAAAACAAAATAAAAAAATAAATAATTTAAAAATAAGAATATTTAATATTTTTCCATTTATTTCAATTAATGAATTGAATTTTTCATATATCGGTTCAAAAATAAAATTACTTGTAATATCGATAAATCTATAATCGTCCGGCATTTTTGTAGGTCCAGACATATGAAAAGTTTTGAAAGACTTACACTTTAGAAAAACTTTAGCAAAGAACCAAACAAAGGCATGAAGGACGCTGACTCGGCGGACCAAATGTTAGTATGTTCCATTATCAATAAGTTACTAAAAACAGATATTTTAATTATTTAGGTATTAAAGACCTTGAATATTTATATACGACTGTATATGCACTTTTGGAGGCGGAATAATAAATGACAATAACCAGTTGATTAATTGACGCATCAAATAGCTTGTTTGTTGAACGGTTTGTTGAAGTTGAACTTGAAGGAGAACTTGGTAACTGACAAGCACGGAGAACGATTTCATCAGGCTTTCCTTCAAATGGGATTACCAAAGAGTCTGATTTCTATTAATTTCTTATAAGCGCCAAATAATTTTAATAGATTCTGTAGTTTTTAAAGCGAAGCTCTTTAACGGTCGTACGGCTGGGGGACTACATTTTGACTTCGATTTTTTTGCGACAGCTTTTTTGCGTGAGATTTAATTTGTTTCTGGGATCAGGGATTTGGGATCTGGGACCTGTACAATTACACTATTTTCCAACACTTTTTTATATATAATAATAATAATAAAATAACTTTATATTCTTATGCAAGAATTCTTATTTTGAATCAGATTTTTCTTCGTAAAGAGCTTGAGTGTATCGAGACAAAAATCACAACGAAATCGAACATCTTAAGAAAATTTGTATTTTATATGATTTGCCTATATCACCCACAGTTTTTGGCCAATATTGGTGGAATATAACCAAATGTTTAAAATAGTTGTCAATATAATTTTCAAAAGAAATACAATTTTTTTTAAAATTTGGAACTAGTCAACAATTCTATTTCAATGACGTATATTTTTTTAAGAGCAATTTTACGTCAAATAACATTAAAATGTATGAAGAAAATGTAAGGACATCTTTTATCTTTTATTTAAAGAATAGAAAATGTAAATCAGTTGAAGCGTAACTCTCTTTTATAAAATACCAATAAACATATACTCGCCGATATCTGGAAACGACATTATTTGAAAGAATTTTAATGAACATTTTGAAACAAAGCGTGTAAGGGAGGCAATTAAAAATATACATTTTCTGTCCGCCAGTGTAATTGACCCCCAATCTTGATAATTGATGACAGCTATGAAATTTTTTATAATTCTTATATACCGTAGGAGCAGAGTCTGTGTTCACATAGTGCAGTTCAATCTTGAACTAGGCACTGAATCCAAGCACAAACCTTTAAAACGTCTCTCTACTTGAAAAAATACATCAAAATTGTCATTTTTTTTTTTAAACTTTTATTGTATCCTAATTTTTATTATGCAGCTTGTTAACAGTAATTGAAGCAAACTAATGAGCACACACATATGTAGAGCAGCACCGGCGATGGGCAGCACTTCACACAGCTCTTTTGGCGCCACATTTAAAAGCAGGAACTCAAACCGAAACCTGAACTTAACCGTATACCGAATAGCGCCGATTAAAACTTAAAGTCGGTACCGAACTTAAAATTTTTCTTTATTTTGGGAACCGGTAATCGAGAACCGATACTTTGAAACCGATTCTTTTGGTACATATACTTTTAAAAACGATGGTTTTGTAACCGAAAATACCAACAAATGTATGGATTCGGTTTTATTTTTTTTTTTTTCAGTTTTATTAGTGCAATTTAAATAGTGGTCGATAAAGATCCTAGAAATGCTTACAGTGTATCTGATATTTCATAAAATATTAAAATTTTTTCTTGAGAATCCTGCTATACATGTAAGCTTGAAGCGTTTATTTTTCGGAGTAAAGTTTATTATGTTTAATTTATCTACTTTGTAACTACTTTCTGTTGAATAAATGAAAAAATAAAAATTGAAAAAAGAAATGACTACTCACTTTATCAAAGGTTTTTCAAAATAAAAACGAAGTTACCAATAAGGGGACCGCATACCAAAATAAATTAGAACCCAAACAGAACGTTTACCCAAAACATAAGTTTCGGCACCGAAACTGAAATACGATTCAGATTGATTGCCTGTTTAAAAGTTAACAGTTATATACAAACTTTGGCTCATTACAGTCGGGCTTGACCAAATTAAGTAAGTAAAAACTTGTTAGATTTACACAATGCATTATAATACAATTTATTTCACATTAATGTATCAAAAATATATATATACATATATTTATTTACAAATTTAAGATATACAGATATTTTAAACTAAAGAATTCGATGTTTTAATTTTTGGTTCAGTAGAGCGCCTCCCTGGCATAGAAACTATCCCAAGCAGCTAGAGTCGGAGCCTCTGGTAGTTCGATCATTTCCAAATGTTGACTGATATTAAAGCAGAGTTCAGCCCCACTTTCAGACAACTCAACAGGTTTCCATTCGGCAGGTGCTATGGCCTCACAATTGGGATTGCCGCCGGCTGCAAATGCCGTCCACATACCCACCATGCGTTCTATAGTGCGATACTCTTCCGTGGACTTATCCAGTTTGGTGGCTAGGATATTGTAAAACATATAGGAAAGTTCATCGGCATGGGCCACGCCACGAACTCGATCACCGCAGACGAGGCTACGAAATTGATTGAAGTGGGGAGAATCGAAATCAAAGCGATACAGATAAGTGGGTGTGGCGGGGGCATAGGTCAGACGTGCCATCACAATTCTATGCAGATCATGCCAGATCTGACGATGCGAAAATATATTGAGGGCCTCAAACATGTCCATTGACTGGCGTTGTTCGTTGCCAAAATACGCACGCTTCAGAGACCTTACCAGCTCATCCATTTCTTCCGGTGTACTAGAAGCACTCACCTCCCTTGGAATGATATTGTGAAAGTTTAACATTACCCAAGGGTCATTGCGCAAGATCTGATAGGAGAAGAGACCCTCGAAGGAGTTGCCACCCATAATCAAGGGTATATCATTGCCCCAGGCATGGGGCAGCATCTCCTTGTGCCTTTTGGGCACTACACAGTGCGCTGACTCATATGGTTCCACCACAGGACCAAAGGCAAATAAAAGAAAGCTGCGTAGCTCATCTTTTGTAATGATATCCTGATCAGTGGCCGCAATTTGCCGGGCAGAGATCTTACTGAGAAATTTTAAAACATCTGCATCCTGATCACTTCCCTTATGGCCCAGTTGCTGGGCCAGGCGAAAGCAAAAATTCCGATCTGGTGCCTCCGCCCATTCACTGAGAGAGCAACCCGACTGCATGATGGCCTTGTGAAAGAGTCCTCGTGTCTGCTCGGTGTTCATTAATATATTTGTGGAGGCCGCTCCGGCACTTTCACCCATCACAGTGATATTATTGGGATCACCATTAAAGTGGGCAATATTTTGACTGATCCAGCGTAAAGCCTGCACCTGATCCTTAAGACCGGCATTGCCGGGGACGTCTAGTTTGGGGTCCTTTAAGCTGAGAAAGCCTAGTTTAAAAGTGAGAGGAATTGAAAGAGAAAAATTTGGATTAGAGACAAAGGAATATGTGGGAATCGGCTACAATCGGGTTCTAGATTCAAATATTTCGTACTACTGAAATCATTTTTAAATTGCGATTTTTCTCTGTGTAGATGTCAGTCAATCGTTTCCCAAACATTTTTCATTGCATTAGCGAACAAAACTTACCCAAAGCTCCCAATCTGTAGTTGATGGTAACAAGAATCACTGGCTGCATCATAAAGTAATCCGGACTATAAACATCCCTTGAAGCTTCGCCCTTTTGGAAGCCACCACCATAAATCCAGACTATTACCGGCAATGGTTGTTCCGATTTCAGCGTCTTAACATACACATTCAAATAGAGGCAATCCTCAGAACCTTCGGTGATGCCCGTCAGCATATTCCTTTGTAGTGGCTTTGAGCGATAAGTAGTGCAGTTGAGTACTCCCTGCCAAGGCTCCGGTGGTTGTGGAGCCCGAAAACGCAGCTCACCCACTGGCGGTTTGGCATAGGGAATGCCCTCAAAGGCATAATATAATTCCTCATCGTAAATCGTTTTACGCTGCAAACCTTTTACCCGGCCGTACTTGGTGTCCACCACAATGGTGTTGCTGGTAGACAAACGGTATTGTTGGAATTTGTGGCCCACCAGTCTAGGTAGATAATGGAAAACAAAACATTGGAGGTTAAGTTCAGGAGATAAGGAAAGCGATGCCCCCCAGAGGTTCAAAGTCGACCTAATCATAACGGTTGATTGATCATTGGACCTGGATCTCTAATGTGTACTCACTTGGCGCCCATTTTTAGCAGCTGTGGCCAGCCAACATGAACGTCCATGTTTTTGTAAATTTAATAAAAATATTTATATATATAATTTTTCAGGAAAATTCCTAATTTCTATAATGTGTCTTGGATCCAATTTAGTTGACCGCTGCCAACCGACTGACATGATTTCTCTCAGTAGCTGGCAATAAAGTTCTGGGGACGCCGGCATGATACATACTCGTGTACATACTTACGTACGGGTGTAAAAGCATAGAGGCAGCTGTTCTTTGCTTTGGTCAGACATTATGCATTTACCTTTAGACCCATTTTGCGTCTGAAAATGACATCAGAAATAGTTGAAATTTTATCAGCATGTAAATAGAATGCTTTTGACTTTTTTTGTAAATGTGCCATTTGAATGGACGTTTTGAGGTATAAGGTCAAGCTAGTCTAATTTTTCAACACTTTTATTGAGCTTTTTTTTTATTAAGCTTTTTAAATTAAATGAAAGCTAAATGTCAAGAGATTATAAACAAGCTCTCTGAGTAATGATGCAATAATAAGGGTGAGGCGGTCCCGCAAAATGTGTTGCAATTTCTTCAGTGTGCAGCTGACACTTAATGGGAAAGGTATTCAGCTGAGTCAACGCTTATACTTACTGTCCCCTTCGCTCTCACTCTTGCGCTGTTAGCAAATGTTTTCCGCTGACAACATTGACATCTTGAAAACCGTAGAACCTTACTTGAAGTTATGTTTATTTTTAAATTAATTGTTGGTGCGATTAAGTCAACATAATTTTGCGGTGCCTGCTAGAGCCACCAGAAACTTTGTGCCTTTACATATACCGTTTTGTCGCTCAAACTCTATGGATGTTTTGTTCTGATTATAATGATCTGTACGACTGCATTAGTGCAAATAGTGTACATTTTCGCAGTGTTATGCTCTCGCGTCGTATCTGATATTTTATATATTTTTCCACAGCTAATCTCGTGTATAAGTTAAAATATTATTTTACTTATGTTCTGTTAACCTATTCTTATATTTTTGATACACTTATGCTATGTCATAGTCGACCGGTTTTATTTTTGTTTAATGACAACAAATTAAAGTGCACAGCATAAAGCTCAAGAAAATACAATGCCTTCACAATTCTGCCAACTAAAAAAGTTTGCTGAGGCATAGAAGCTTTTTTAGTACGTGGGATCGCTTCGCACTTACAAATAAATCCGTAATCGCAAAAGCTTAAATGATAAAACTCAACAACAACAACTATTTCAACCAGAAAACAGCACACACAGAGAATCAGCTGTCTTTGAAATTTGTTTGATTTATTGTTGTACAAATATACATACGTACAATTGTAGTTTGTGGTTCTTTCACAGTTCTAAAAGTCGCGATAAAAAGGCGTCATAAATGCTTTCATTGTGTTAGATAAAACGTGCTAAAGTGTAATTGAGCTCATTACAAAGCTGAACATGGAGAGGTGAGCAAGGGAAGGTGCGAGTATAAAATGTGTCATTAAAAATGTTTTATATCAACCCACCAGCTCCAATGCCATTGAGGTGCACACCAAAAATGGCCCAATTCTGGGAAAACGCTGTACGGGCATCTATGGGGATGAGTACATTAGCTTTGAGCGTATACCATATGCCAAACCACCGACGGGACAGCTACGTTTCAAGGCACCCGAACCGATAGAATCTTGGTCAACTGTGCTGGATTGTCGAAATAAGGGCGAAAAGCCGTTACAATTTAATCACTACACCCAACAGCTGGAGGGCGTTGAGGATTGCCTGTATCTGAATGTGTATGCAAAGGAGGTGAGTGAGAAGGGGAAGTGTTTAAAAATTGTCGAAGGCAGAGAAGAGGGCAAAGACATCAGTTATTTTTACTTATCCAACACATAGCGGCTATCTTACGGAAAAATTAGTAGATAGCGTTTGCTGCGCTTTTACTTAGAGTAAATAACATGCCTAAATAACAATTGAGTTGTTATGTTGACATTAATAAAAATAGAAGGCTAACATCGGCTACGCCGATGTTTCAAATACCCTTGCAAATTTGAAAGACGCTACCATTGATAACAAAAAAGTTTTTCTCACTAGAACCAGTTTTTAGACCGATCGTCCTATGACAGCTATATGCTATAGTGATCCGATTTTGATCAATTTTTTCCAGAATTATGTGGAAGCATATAAAACTAATATATACCAAGATTGGTGACGCTACGATGGAAAACAAAAAAGTTTTTCTCACTAGAACTAGTTTTGCCCACGGTTCTAAGCTCTTCGTTTTATCAATTTTACAATTATTGAAATAAAAAAAAAAGCCAGAAAACATTTTTTTTATCTCGGCGCTATAGCTATAGTGATCCGATTTTATCAATTTACCAGAATTATGTGAAGAGCATATAGAACTAATATGTACCAAGATTGGTGACGCTACGATGGAAAACAAAAAAGTGTTTCATAGTAGAACCAGATTTTAGACCCACGGTTTCTATAGCAGCTATATGATATAGTCATCCGATTTTGATCAATTTTACCAGAATTATGTGAAAGCATATAGAACTAATATATACCAAGATTGGTGACGCTACGATGGAAAACAAAAAAGTTTTTCTCACTAGAACTAGTTTTTTGACCGACCATTCCTATGGCAGCTATATGCTATAGTGATCCGATTTTAATCAATTTGACCAGAATTATGTGAAAGCATATAGAACTAATATGTACCACGATTGGTGAGGCTACGATGGAAAACAAAAAAGTTTTTCTCACTAGAACTTGTTTTTGGACCGATCGTTCCTATGGCAGCTATATGATATAGTCCTCCGATCCAGCCGATTCCGACAAATGTTCAGCCTATGTGTATTTAAAAACTTTTGAGAAAGTTTGGTCAAGATAGCTTTAAAACTGAGGGAGGAGATAGCATAGAAACAGACGGACAAGGCTATATCGACTCAGCTCGTCATGCTGATCAAGAATATATATACTTGAAGGGGTTTGGACTGCTTCTTTCTATGCATTACAAACATCGTTACAATTTTAATATACCATCGCAAGGGTATAAAAAGGCCCTAATTCAAAGATATTGGGTCTTTCATTGAGAATGGACCTAATTCGATAATATCTCTCGCAAGATACGCATATGTATTATGCAGTAATCAGTGTCTATAAGGATTTCACTACTGTGGATCCAATACCAAACAGTTGACCTGGATCCGTTATTTAATAAATTTCGGTGCATAACTATGGCCGCACACAATTTTATTGGTCTACTAGTACTCAAAAAGGGGAGAGCAACAATTGGAGAATGCAGATAAAAAGAGAATCAAAAATAAGATACGCAAGGAACAAAACAACACTAGCAGAGCACAACTGGCCGCACAAATATATTTGATATTTGTTTAACCCTTTGTAATTCTTCCCCAGCTCAATTCCGCACAGCCTCTACCACTGATTGTCTTCTTCTTTGGCGGTGGCTTTGAGAAGGGCGATCCCACGCGCGAATTGCACAGTCCCGACTATTTTATGATGCGTCATGTGGTGGTTGTAACGATTTCCTATCGTGTTGGTCCCTTGGGTTTCCTCAGTCTCAGCGATTCCAGTGTGGGTGTGCCTGGCAATGCAGGCCTAAAAGATCAACTTCTGGCATTGCAGTGGATTACCACGAATGCGTCCAGTTTCAATGCGGATGCAAATAATGTGACAGCTTATGGGGAGAGTGCAGGAGCTGCGTCGGCGCATTATTTAATGTTAAATCCCAAGGCTGAGGGATTGTTTCACAAGGCTATCCTACAGTCGGGCAATGTGCTTTGCTCGTGGGCTTTATGTCCCATCAGGGATTTACCGCGACGTTTGGCTGCCGTCCTGGGTATGGAGGAGACGGACAAGGTAAGTGATGCCAAGCTTTTGGATTATCTGCAGAGTGTGCCGGGTGAGCAGCTGGTCAAGCCTTATTTGCTAAGTAAAGAGGAACACTTGGACGATTGTGTGTTTCAATTTGGACCCATGGTGGAGCCCTATGCCAGTGAGCAATGTGTGCTCCCAAAGCAACCCTTTGAAATGCTAGCCGAAGCCTGGGGCAATCGGATTCCAGTGATGATGAGTGGTACCTCCTTTGAGGGTCTATTGATGTATGCTCGAGTGCAGATCTCTCCTTATTTGCTAACTAGTTTAAAGGATGAGCCGGAGCATATGTTACCAATGGAGGTGAAGCGTTCACTGCCCCAAGCATTTGCCAGATGTTTGGGTCAACGCTTGCAGGCGACGCATTTCGGAGATAAGCCCATGTCGCTGTGTCCGGAAACGCTGCTGGCCTACTGTGAGGTGAGTTCTTCGCTGTAATTCTTCTTTTTGCAATTCTTAACTGTATTTTCTTTAGTACGCCAGCTACAAGGTCTTCTGGCATCCCATTCTAAGAGCTCTTCGCTCACGCCTTCAATTTGCGTCCGCTCCCACCTATCTCTATCGCTTTGACTTCGACTCGGCCACCTTCAATCATCAGCGTCTTAAATATGTCGGCACTCAATTACGTGGTGTTGCCCATGTCGATGATCATTCTTATCTCTGGTTTGGCGACTTCTCCTGGAAACTGGATAGGCATACGCCTGAGTTTATTACCATCGAGCGTATGATTGATATTATTACCACATTTGCCTCTTCGTCGAATCCAAACTGTCCAAGTGTGCAAAAGGAACTGCTCAAACATCAAATATGGAAACCCGTGATAAATTCCCAATTGGAATGCTTGAATATTTCGGACAAACTCAAATTGATGGTATTACCAGAGCTTGATAAAGCTGAAGGTGTGGGAAAATGTGTGCAAGACTGAAACAAAATAAGGGATAATGAATTTTGAAAGATGTGCTAGTCCATGGTCCTCCATCAATGAAGTCAAATTTATTAAAATTGTGCCTAAATATTGTTAAACTTTTTCTGTGAGCTAATATGCGAATGTAAGTAACAGCTAGAAAAACCTTGGTAGGTACAGAGTACAACACAGTCGGGCCTGATCGACTTATTAAAAGGAATCTTTCCAGTAAACTTACATGACGCTTTCGGTTTTTAAACCAATTTGCTGTGAAGTTTATTAGATCTTATTTTACCATTGACGTTTGCAAAAACTGAAACCTCTACTGCCAACCAATTGTTTGCAGGGACATTTTCGGCGTGCCATATCAAAGTGTCTGAAAGTGTATTTTGTCTTTAGCTGAGGCAGGTTGTGGCAGGCAAGTCTAAATATTTCACAAAGGAAAAACATCAAATTAACAAAAACAAAAGGAATTGGACCGAATCTAATCGGATCAAGAAAGTTACATTCCACGAAAGGCCTAAAAGAAGGCCTCTAAATGAGCTCTGTTCCGATTGAACTGATGCAGGGTTGATTTGTGGGTTATTTCTTCTTCTTCTTTGGCCTGATATATCAATATTACAACCTCTTCTGTCTCGTGCGCGCTGGCTCCCGTTGTGTACACCAAGATTCTAAAGGTCTTGCTGCACCTGGTCTTCCCATCTCAATATCGGTCGTCCTTTCTGGCGGGGTCTCCCTAATTCTTTCGCCTTCCGACTGTACACCTTTTTTACTGGAGCGTTATCATCCATATGGGGGACATGTCCCAGCCAGCGTAGCTGCTGCAATTTTATACGCTGGGCTAGGTTTGTGTCCCCTTAGAGCTCATACAGTTCGTGATTCATTCGGGAGCGAAATTAATCGCCTACTTTTAAAGGTCCATAAATCTTCCAAAGAATTTTTCTCTCGAAAACGCCAATTGCCGCTTCATCCGCTGCTGTTAATGTCTGGGATGATGAGCGACTTGTATAGCGCTATTTTCGTTCTTCGAGAGAGGGCCCTACTCTTAAATTCCTTACTGAGCCCGTAGTAGCATCGGTTTGCAAGAGTAATTCTTCTTCGGATTTCGCTGCTGATATTGTTGTCGCTGGTTATTGCAGTTCCTATATAGACGAAATTCGCTTATCGATTACTCGTGTTTTTAGGCGAATTGAAATCGAACTTCATGAAGTAAACTTCTTTATGTAAAAGCGCATGAAGTTTGGAAGATGCTTCAAAATGAAATCGGAGCGAGCTTCAGGAAGCAAACTTCATCGATTAAACACGGACTAAGACGTCGGATTTGAGCCAAATTTTTTGGTCTTTGGTTGGCAAGCTTTTCGGGGAAAAAAAAATGCAAAAACAAATTACAATCTGAGAAAAATCACCCATAGGACCTACAAGTCAAATAATGTTTGCCCTAATCGATCGACGTATATCCAATTTGCATATCTTTTTGGCAAAGCGCATTAGCATATAAAATACTGTTTGTTTTAAAAATGTAAAACAGTCAAATAAGCAGGAGATAAGCTGTGCGTTTTTTTATCAGCTGCTTATCTCAATGAACTATGTTTGGTTGGCTTTATCAACACAATGCTTGATTAAAGTCTGGTATGGACAAAGTTTGTATGTTTCTGAAGAATAGTCAAACGATCGTCGCAGATGTCAGCGGACAAGTGAGTTCTGGGGTACTTTCAATTCTTTATCAACTCTTTTAAAGGTTTCTTGTTTCGTTTCCTTTAAAAGCGAAACATCGACGGTGGTTCAAACCACGCACGGAAGAGTGCGCGGTACGCTACTTAAATCTCTATACGATGATGAATATTATGCATTCGATGGAATACCTTATGCGGTGCCACCGCTGGGCACACTACGATTCAAAGAGCCTCATGATTTGAAGCCCTGGCATGGTATACGAGACTGTACTAGACCCTTAAACATGTGCCTACAGCTCAGCTCGTATACCAAACAAGTGGAGGGCAGCGAGGATTGTTTGTATTTGAATGTGTCCGTGAAAACTGTAGGTGCTTGAGTTATCTTTAATGCTTTGAAAGTTTAATTCATAAATTTGTTAGCTAAAAAGTAAAAAACCTTTACCTTTGATGGTCTATGTACATGGTGGAGCCTACAAAAGAGGTGATGCTTCACGCCGAGCCTGGGGACCGGATTATCTAATGCGTGAGGAGTTGATCCACATAAGCATAGGTCATCGCTTGGGACCATTTGGTGAGTAGGCGTCAACTATTGGATATTATCTTGAAAAACCTTCTAATCATATTACCGTATAACTTTTCCTTTTCACTCAGGCAATCTCAGCTTTGCCGATCCCTCGTTGGAAGTACCGGGAAATGCAGGACTTAAGGACTTGGTCCTCGCACTCAAATGGATCAAGGCGAATGCCCACAATTTTAATGGTGACCCCGACCAGATCACTTTATTTGGACACAGTTCGGGCAGTATGTCTGTCCATTTGCTAATGATGAGTCCACAATCCGAAGGACTCTTTAATAAGGCCATCCTGATGGCTGGTTTTGCAACAGAAACAAATCGCTGGCCCAACATGGAATATCGTTTGGCCCAGTATTTGGGCTACGAGGGTGAGAACAAGGATAGCGATGTCTTAGATTTCATAAGCAAAGCGGATCCCAAGCTAGTGGCCTCAGCAGATTTCTGGACTCCAGTAGAAAAATCGCAAGTTTTTTTCCCCTTGGCTTTTGTGCCTTGCGTGGAACCTTATGCCACGTCCAATGGAATTCTACTCTCTGAACCCATAGAGCTGCAGAGGAATGCTTGGAGCAATTGCATTCCCATCATAATGGGCAACACTAGCGGAGAGGGCACAATGGCTGGCTCTTTAGACCAGGACTGGAATAATCTTCAATCCTTTAAAACGCATCCAGAGCGTGTTTTACCCCTTACGCTACAATCGCGTTGCGATCCCGGCCAGCGTCGTCAGCTAGCACAGGATTTACTGCAATATTTTTGCCAGTCTCACAGTAGTCAGTTGACCCAAGATCATGAAGAAAATTTAATAGCTCTCTACACCAACAATATGATGCACTCACAGGAGCGTGTGGTATTAGCACGACTGGCCTATTCCCAGGCTCCCACTTATCTTTATCGCTTCAACTTTGATTCGCCAGATTTTAATTTCAATCGCATTCGCTATCATGGACCCGAGAAACGTGGTATTACGCATGTAGATGAGTTGGGTTACATTTTTGTTTTACCATTCACCTTCAAGCTGGATAAATCACGACCAGAATATACTATAATTTGTCAAATGGTGGCCATGTTTGCGGAATTTGCACGAAGATCTGATCCCAATTCGAAACTTACCAACGAACTGGTGGACTGGAAGCCTGTGACACGTTTTGGATCGCGTATGATACTAAATATTGCCGAAAAATTTGAGTTCATTCCTCAGCCCGAAATGGAGAACTTTAAATTCTATGCTCGTCTATATGAACAAGCCTCTGTGCCTTTATTCTAGAGGGATTCTAATCAGCAATGGTGTCAATTCAGTGAATTAAATAGAGATAAAAAGTTTTGAATCTACCTGATTTCAGTTTGATAAATGGTAAAAAATAATTCAAACTGTCTAGACTTTTTCGTCCAATAAAGTAAAAAATTAGATTTACTTTTGCAATCACTTTTGGATGAATAAAAACATTTATTGAAGCAAAAAACTGTTGAATTAAATTTAACCATTTTTTGCCAGATTTGAAAGTCGATTTTGCCATTTTTTAGTCTTAAACAGTTGGCCACACTAATTACTGGCATTCAAAAAGAAAAAATATACAAAATTTAAATCAAAGTTTTCACTTCCACTTTGCTCGATTATTGTGTTCGTTAGAAGTTGGCGTTGACTACGTTTCAAAACAAGACCCTTCTCAGAAATGTATCCTTTTGCTTGCTAAGCTCTATTGCATATCTAAAGGCGCACCTACTTTGTCCATCCTGCAGTCCGATACAAAAGAAATAGCATAAAAGTGTAACTGAGGTGTGAAAAGGAATAAAAAATATTTATTCGAAATTCAATACAATATATGAATATTTTATCTGTTTGACTTATAAATAAATATTTGTTTTTTTGGCTGGTGCATAACTATAAACGCACTTTGCTATTTTCGGTTATCACATCAGATTTATTGATATTAAAAAAGGTCAAGAAAGAACAAATGAACAAAATAAAAACTTTTGGAATGTGATTAATAATAAATAAAGCAAGCAATTCGATCAAGACAGTCAATGACCGTGTTCAGCAGAAAAACTTCTTTCGATTTGTACCAAGCTTTTTGCAAAATTCAAATTCACGGCCAAATTGCTCCCTATATCATTGTTTTTCTGTAGATCAGACCACAAAGACAGAGACTTCCTTCGCTTTGGTTTGTGCTCCTTATAATGTGTGTACTTCTGACTCTCATTGGGAATGATACCTCGTCCTAAATAGAAGCAAGGACAAAACTGACCTCTTTCTTCGCATCGCGGTTGGAGTGTCAATTTCTGAATTTAGTTTTCCAACTAAAGAAATATTCGATTTGTTTTTAATTTGCAAATGTTAAGTCCTCATTTCAGTAGAATAAGACAGCCATTCGAAAGAATTCAGCTTTCAGAGCTTTTCAAAAGTCTTTCTATTCATTTGAAGTGTGGCCGTGTGTTGAAAACGCTAGAAACGAAGTTAAGATTATTTTAAGCAAAACTTCTGCCCGACGAAGGGAATCTTTGAATTCATCTCGCAACGCCTAAAACTTAGTTAGGTCAGATTTTTCGGTCATATGGGTCATACGCTAGTAAGCATATTAAAAACAGTTTGTTTTAAAGATGAAAATCAGTTAAATATGCATAAGATAAGCTGTGCTTTTTTTTATCAGCTGCTTATCTTAATGAACTATGTTTAGTTGGCTTTATCAGCAAAATGCTTCGATTAAGGTCTGGTATGGACAAGGTTTTCGTGTTTCTGAAGAATAGTCAATCGATCGTCGCAGATGGCAGCGGACAAGTGAGTTTTGGTGTTGTTTCAATCTTTTATCAACTGTTTTAAAGGTTTCTTGTTTCGTTTCCTTTAAAAGTGAAACATCGACGGTGGTTCAAACCACGCACGGAAAAGTTCGCGGTACGCTACTTAAATCCCTGTACGATGACGCTTTCTATGCATTCGATGGAATACCTTATGCAGTGCCACCGCTGGGCACACTACGATTCAAAGAGCCGCATGATTTGAAGCCCTGGCATGGTATACGAGACTGTACTAGACCCTTAAACAAGTGCCTGCAGGTCGGCTCGTATACCAAACAAGTGGAGGGCAGCGAGGATTGTTTGTATTTGAATGTGTCCGTGAAAACTGTAGGTGGTTGAGTTATCTTAAATTCTTATAAAGTTTAATTAATATTTTTGTTAGCTAAAAAGCAAAAAGCCTTTACCTTTGATGGTCTATGTACATGGTGGAGCCTACAAATCTGGTGATGCATCACGCCGAGCCTGGGCACCGGATTATCTGATGCGTGAGGAATTGATTCACATAAGCATAGGTCATCGCTTGGGACCATTTGGTGAGTAGCAGTCACATATTGGGTCAAGATTTGAGACTTTATTGTGAAATAGTGTTTTCACATTTCATTTTCAAAGTATTTTTCTGCCCATCTTGCCCATCATATTATTGGCGGGATTTCAAAAATATACCCAATACAATTTTTATCACAATTGTATATAATTTTCCCCTCTCAATCAGGCTATCTCAGCTTTGCCGATCCCTCGTTGGAAGTACCGGGAAATGCAGGACTTAAGGATTTGGTCCTCGCACTCAAATGGATCAAGGCAAATGCCCACAATTTTAATGGTGACCCCGACCAGATCACTTTATTTGGTCACAGTACGGGCAGTATGTCAGTCCAACTACTCATGATGAGTCCACAATCCGAAGGACTCTTTAATAAGGCCATCCTAATGGCTGGTTTTGCTACAGAAACTAATCGCAGGCCCAACATGGAATACCGTTTGGCCCAGCATTTGGGCTACGAGGGTGAGAACAAGGATAGCGATGTCTTTGATTTTATTAGCAAAGCGGATCCCAAGCTAGTGGCCTCAGCAGATTTCTGGACTCCAGTAGAAAAATCGCAAAATATTTTCCCCTTGGCTTTTGTGCCTTGCGTGGAACCTTATGCCACTGCCAATGGAATTCTATTGTCTGAACCCAAAGAGTTGCAGAGGAATGCTTGGAGCAATTCCATACCCATTATCATGGGCACCAACAGCGAAGAGGGCATGGTGGCTGGTACTTTAGACAAGGAAGGGAAGAATCTTCGGTCCTTTAAAACGCATCCAGAGCGTATTTTACCCTTTTTGCTACAATCGCGTTGCGATCCTGGCCAGCGACGTCAGCTAGCACAGGATTTACTGCAACATTTTTGTCAGGCTCACGGTTGTCAGTTGACCCAAGATCATGAAGAGAATTTAATAGCTGTCTACACCCACAACTTGATGCACTCGCAAGAGCGTGTGGTATTGGCGCGACTGGCCTATTCCCAGGCTCCTACTTATCTCTATCGCTTTAGCTTTGATTCGCCGGATTTTAATTTCTATCGCATTCGTTTTTTTGGACCCGAGAAACGTGGTGTTATGCATGTGGATGAGTTGGGTTACATTTATGTTTTACCAGCTACCTTTAAGCTGGACAAATCACGACCCGAATACGCAACAATCTGTCGAATGGTGGCCATGTTTGCGGAGTTTGCACGAAGATCTGATCCCAATTCGAGACTTACCAACGAACTGGTGAACTGGAAGCCTGTGACACGTTTTGGATCGCGTATGATACTAAATATTGCCGAAAAATTGGAGTTTATTCCTCAGCCCGAAATGGAGAACTTAAAATTCTATGCTCGTCTGTATGAACAAGCCTCTGTGCCTTTATTCTAGTAGGAATCTAATCAGCAATGGTGTCAGTTCAGAGAGTTTGATGGAGATTACAATTTTGATAATGTTATTTTATTTTCCAAAATGAAAAAACGAGAGCGTAAGTTAAAGTCGGCTCTGCTCGACTTCGATATACCCGTTACTCAGGGAAAGATTTGTTTTAAAATATATTATTAAATCTCAAAATAGCCAACGTTATTATTTGTTTTACTTATTACTCGGCTATAGTTCATCTGATCGTTAAACAGTGGAACAATGTGATGATTGAAATATATGTCTAAAAGGTTCGAAGAATCAATCTTCAAAATTGTGGCCGAAGTTTGAAATAATCTTGAATTGCGTGCAGACGTTACAAGTCTACATTGTAAAAAAGTCTCTGAGATTTAGGTGTTTATACAGACGGACGGACTGACATAACGCACGAACAATTTCCAACTCGAGAAATATCACCCACAGAACGTGAAATGTAATCCAATTTTAATATCTTATTGGCGGCTATACTGATGGTGGCGAAGCGATTCGAAGCGCGTTGGGTCCTATGCTAGTAAGCGTATAAAAATCAGTTTATTGTCAAGATGTAAACTATTTAAGTATGCAGGAGATAAGCTGTGTTTTAGTTTATCTGCTGCTTATCTTAATGATCTTTGTTTGTTTCGCTTTATCAGCAAAATGCTTCAAATAAGATCTGGTATGAACAAAGTTTTAATTTTTCTAAAGAATAGTAAAACTATCGTCGCAGATGGCAGCGGACTAGTGAGTTCTGGGGTAGTTTAAATCATTGATCAACTGTTTTAAAGGTTTTTGGTTGTGTTTCCTTTAAAAGTGAAACATCGACAGTGGTTCAAACCACGCACGGAAGAGTGCGTGGTACGCTACTTAAATCTCTATACGATGATGCTTTCTACGCATTCGATGGTATACCCTATGCGGAGCCACCGCTGGGCACACTACGATTTAAAGAGCCGCAAGATTTGAAGCCCTGGCATGATATACGGGATTGCAGTAGACCCTTAAACAAGTGCCTGCAGGTCGGCTCGTATACCAAACAAGTGGAGGGCAGCGAGGATTGTTTGTATCTGAATGTGTCGGTGAAAACTGTAGGTGCTTGAGTTATCTTTAATGCTTTGAAAGGTTTATTTATATATTTGATAGCTAAAAAGCAAAAAACCTTTACCTTTGATGGTCTTCGTACATGGTGGCGGCTTCAAATCTGGTGATGCTTCCCGCCGAGCCTGGGCACCGGATTATCTGATGCGTGAGGAATTGATTCACATAAGCATAGGTCATCGCTTGGGACCATTTGGTGAGTAGGGGTCACATATTGGGTCAAGATTTGAGACTTTATTGTGAAATAGTGTTTTCATATTCAAAGTATTGTCTATCTCTAGTCACTACTTTTTCCCATCTTTCTTTTCCTTGTCACTCAGGCTATCTCAGCTTTGCCGATCCCTCGTTGAAAGTACCGGGAAATGCAGGACTTAAGGATTTGGTTCTCGCACTCAAATGGATCAAGGCAAATGCACACAATTTTAATGGTGACCCCGAACAGATCACTTTATTTGGGCACAGTTCGGGCAGTATGTCAGTCCATTTGCTCATGATGAGTCCACAATCCGAAGGACTCTTTAATAAGGCCATCCTAATGGCTGGTTTTGCCACAGAAACAAATCGCTGGCCCAACATGGAATATCGTTTGGCCCGGCACTTGGGCTACGAGGGCGAGAACAAGGATAGCGATGTCTTTGATTTCATAAACAAAGCGGATCCCAAGCTAGTGGCCTCGGCAGAATTTTGGACTCCAGAAGAAAAATTGGAAGTTTTTTCTCCTTTGGCTTTTGTACCCTGCGTGGAACCTTATGCCACGGCCAGTGGATTTCTACTGTCTGAACCCAAAGAGCTGCAGAGAAATGCTTGGAGCAATTGCATTCCCATCATCATGGGCACCACCAGCGAAGAGGGCCTGATGGCTGTTATTTTGGACAAGGAAGGAAAGAGTCTTCAGCCCTTTAAAACGCATCCAGAGCGTTTATTACCCCTTACGCTACAAACGCGTTGCAATCCCAGCCAAAGTCGTCAGCTAGCACAGGAGTTACTGCAATATTTTTGTCAGGCTCACAGTAGTCAGTTGACCCAAGATCATGAAGAGAATTTAATAGCTCTCTACACCCACAACATGATGCACGCCCAGGAGCGTGTGGTATTGGCGCGACTGGCCTATTCCCTGGCTCCAACTTATCTCTATCGCTTCAACTTTGATTCACCAGATTTTAATTTTTATCGCATTCGCTATCATGGACCCGAGAAACGTGGTGTTATGCATGTGGATGAGTTGGGTTACATTTATGTTTTACCAGCTACCTTTAAGCTGGACAAATCACGACCCGAATACGCAACAATCTGTCGAATGGTGGCCATGTTTGCCGAGTTTGCACGAAGATCTGATCCCAATTCGAGACTTACCAACGAACTGGTAGACTGGAAGCCTGTGACAAGTTTAGGATCGCGTATGATACTAAATATTGCCGAAAAATTGGAGTTTATTCCTCAGCCCGAAATGGAAAATTTTAAATTCTATGCTCGTCTGTATGAACAAGCAAATGTGCCTTTATTCTAGTGGGAAACATCATTTACAAATTTAAATTTAGTAAATGTTATTTTATTTACCCAAAAATTAAATAAATAATGTATAGTCGAATTAATAATAAGAGCAAGATTTTTTGCCAACGGGCAAGAATTATTAAATTTTTCAAATTGGGGACAACAGCGCTGAGCCTCTCTGTACTCTCTTGGCATGTGTAATTTTTAATTTTAACACAAGTGAGTGCAACCTACAGTTAGCTGGTAAAGCTGACGGCTGCGTAAGCGCTTTTTTAAGTTCATTGGATAAATGCATATCGACTAGAAAAGATTCAATAAATTTTTTATATTATTTCTGCCATCGTAACGTCTTATATAAAAAACTTTAACTTTAAGGTAGCCGTCATCTTCACTGCTACTGACCAAGATGTATCTATTATAGGTGTGGCGAACAATAAAATTTATAAGCTCGAAACTTTTTGCTAAATGCGCAAAAGTAAGACAGACAACGTTTGCAGGAATAGCAAACTGACAATATGTAAGCTATGAAATGAAAGCTTTTGACTGATGGCCGCACCTGTAAAAGATACACCTTGCAACTGACTTCAGCTGGGAAAAAGCAGATAAAGCTTTGACATTCTGATGCGAACGTAAACTGTTGGCGCCTTTGTCATGAACCAACATTAAAATAGCACACTAGTCAATAAAACGCAGAGAAGCTCAACTTTTAAATATAGTTTTAATAATTTTAATATGAGATTAGTGAGCTTTGTACTTTTATGCGATTTGTGTAATTTTCTACGAGCATATCAAGCTTTGATAAGTCCGTATCAGCTAGTTAACAAAACTTTTGTTTCGTACAATCTACCATATCAGCAATGATACAAAAAAAAAGCTCAAACTGTGGACACGTTTTTCTAGCCTTCACTGTGCTTCAAACATTAGGTTTCTTTAACTTTGCTAACTCATCATTTAGTTGACAAACGGCACTCGTTCAAACTGCACCATGTCAGAGGAGTGAGCACAATTTACATACATAAAATAGATTTTCGTTTAAATAAAACTCAATCAGTTTGCAGACCTGTGAGATCACTTTACCCCTGGGTCAAATCAAGGGTGTTAAACGTCGTACCCTCTACGATGATGATTACTTTAGTTTTGAAAGATTGCCATTTGGCAAACCACCGATTGGTGAGTTGCGTTTCAAAGCCCCACAACCAGCGGAGCCCTGGAGCGGAGTTCTGGATTGCACTAACTTTGCTCAAAAACCAGTGCAAAAGGGTTTGCTCACCGGTATAATAGAGGGTGCTGAGGATTGTCTGTATTTGAATGTGTATGCCAAGCAGGTGAGTGTAATGATTGATTATGATAATAAGTTTGGATGTATTTTCATATATTTGTATGTAGATAAGATCGGCAAAACCTTTGCCGGTCATGGTCTATATTTATGGTGGGGCCTTTACAATTGGCGAGGCAACACGTGAGGCTTATGGTCCGGACTATTTTATGAGCAAAGATGTCGTTCTGGTGACACTCAATTATCGTGTTGATTGTTTGGGTAAGCAGACTTGGGGGTCTATATAAACATTTGTTATCTACACTAAATTTCACTTAATGTTAAGCAGGCGTTAAATCGGAATAAGTTTAGACTTGAGAACCATTTGATAACAGTATCAGTTCTAAAAGTTCATCCATAACACCTAGTAAAATGCAAAATATTTACTAATAATTTTCGGATCTGCAACTCTTTAGCTTGCTTTAGCTGCACCAAAAAGAAATGAAAAAGAAGTGCCCCGAAACCAAAATACCCTGTACCCTTGATTTTGTGTGTTTTCCTTCACACACATTTGCACGAATATTAACAGTTTATGTTAATATTAACATTTAATGTTAATACGAACAGCTTATGTTAATATTAACATTTTGTGATTTTATAAAATATTTTAAAATAATCTTTTCCTGAGTAACGGGTATATCAAAGCCGGCCACTTAAACTAAAGCTCTCGCTATGGCTATTGGCGGGATGATGGCATATTATGACGGAATGAATTCCGTAAAATTATGAGAATTATGTATATTAAAAACAAAAATAAAAACCTTAGCGAGGCTAACAAATGATTAAGCTATCTACCTAATCTTAAACAGCAAAATGATTATGTGTACTTATTTACTTACAAGCCTTATATTATATTATCTTTTTGATAAGGTTTAACAGCCGAACTGTTTCATTCGAATTTTAAACGTACAGAATCGAGATCTTTGTTAAATATTTTAAATCAAGTAACAATATGAAGCATGATTGTTTTTTATATAAAAATGATATTGATGGTATTGATATTTTTCATATAAATATACACACTTGAGATGCGCAGAAAAGAAAATTCGATCCCGACTCAAAAACTTTAAATTCAACCCCTGCCCGTATAAACAGCTAGATCTCAAAAACTATAGAAGCTAGAGCAACCCATTTTTTAGTGTAGACGCTGCACGCAGATCTCATTTGTTTCAAATTTTTGAAACAATTCATCCTAAGAGTTCACAATTTTGACCAAAGTTCTTAAAACAATTTTGAAATTCAACTTGTCAAGATGACAACGAAACTTGTACAATTGAAACTGGAATGTCGAAAGTGGCCATCAAATAAATTTATTTTTATTGTAGACAGGGAAAACGAATATCGGTTCCGGTACGGACCGGTTCCGCTACTTACCGACATGAGAATTTCGGTTAAAGGTTATATTTCGGTATTACCGTACAAGTATATATATATTTTTTTTGTCGAACAATTTCACTAAACGCTTAAAAAAAATCAATCAATTAGGGAATTCTCTATTGTTTCCAGACAAACTCATAAAGCTGACAAATATTTCTTAATAAAGGTTTGAAATAATCCGCTCTGAAATTTGCCGTATCTCCGTTAAAAATAGAGATGTTTAGCGAGACCCTCGCTCGCATGTGAGCCATTTTACGAGAGATTCGCACAACGCTCGCTAACGAGCTCGCATGTGAGAAATAAACGAGTGGGAAACATTGTATCGCAAAACATATTGAACGACATATTAATCATATTCCTATCTTTTTGAGTTCGTTTGCGAGAGTTTTGTTCGGTAAAGTCTCGCATTTCTATCGTATGCGATATTATTTGTCTGCTGGGATAGCTCATAATACATACGCTGGTAAAATACTCAAAGGGGTATATCAGCTCAAAAACACACAAAAATAGATAGAAACATTAAGTCTGCCTTAGCTTTTCCCTAATGACATTTTTGGAAATATTAAAACAGAATATTTTTGATTAAAATCCATAAACTTCATTTAAAAAATGTATATTAAAATTTGTTCAACATCTCTGTAATTAAGCGAGGATTTTTCAAGACCTAGATATCCTTTATATTTAATGAGAGGGTTTGTATTTATTTGCATATCATATTTGTATTTAAAAAGAGGATTTGACTCTGATTATTCTTTAAGAGCGAATTACTTAAATGTAAGATTCTTTCTGAGTGTATATTTTGCCATTTTACCAGTTGAAATATATATTTGAAATAATCATAAATCAATAAAATAAATAATAAGAAACCGAAACCATACCGGTATTGGCGTTTCGGTATGGTTCCAGTTTTTTCAGTTACTATTAGAGGTGCGCGCGTGAGCGACCTGTTGTTCATTTTTAGAGTCACTGTGGCCAAAAAACCATGGCAAGTTACACCCGCTTTTATAAAAAAAACTGACCCCTGACCTATAAAATATTTTGATCACTTACTGATTTCAATCGATTGCAGGTTTCCTTTCCTTAACGGACCCCAGCCTAAATGTACCTGGTAATGCTGGACTCAAGGATCAGGTATTAGCTCTCAGATGGGTCAAGCAATATATTTCGCATTTTAATGGCGATGCTAATAACATCACGGTATTTGGTGAGAGTGCTGGGGGTTGTTCTACGCACTTTATGATGTGCACTGAACAGACACGAGGACTCTTTCATAAGGCCATACCCATGTCGGGAACAGTCCACAATTACTGGTCTGTTACGCCTCGTGCTGACTTTGCCCATCGTTTGGCCAAATTAAATGGTTATACGGGCGACCATAATGAGGCGGAGATCTTAAAGTATTTACAAGGAGTTCCTGCACTAGATCTGGTTAATCACAGTCTTCTAACAATGGAGGATCGTCGAAATGGTTTCATTTTCGCTTTTGGCCCCACTATAGAGTCATATGTGGGTGAGGATTGTGTAGTGCCCAAAGATCCACTGGAAATGGCACGTGAAGCCTGGACGAATGATTTGCCTGCCATGTTGGGTGGTACTTCCTTTGAGGGGCTGTTCATGTATCCCGCTTTGACGGCCAATTTAAAGTCATTGGATAGTCTTCCAAAGGATCCCTTGAGAATGGTGCCGTACGATGTGCGTGTGGTAAATACAGAAGAGCAGAATTTGGAATATAGTAAGAAGTTAATACAGTTGTACTTTGGTGAAACCACACCCAGTTCGGAAACGTTAATGAATTTCCTCGATGTAAGTGTTTTTTAATCTTTACAAATAATAATTTATGCATTAATTGTACTTTTTTTTGTATACTTTTACAGTACTACTCCTACAAAATATTCTGGCATGGCTTCGATCGCACCCTGCACGCCAGATTGTCCTATGCCTCGGCTCCAACATACTACTATCGCTTTGATTTCGATTCACCCAACTTTAATTTCTATCGTAAGAAATTCTGTGGCGATAATATCAATCAAGGCGTGGCCCATGCCGATGACTTGAGCTATTTATTCCGTAATTCTCTGTCCTGGAAATTGGAAAAGTCTTCAGCGGAATATCGCACTATTGTACGTATGGTGGGCATTTGGACAGCCTTTGCAACCAATTCCAATCCAAATTGTGCGGAAATTTCAAATGTGGACTGGCAACCTTCGAACAAAGATCAACCACAACGTGTACTAAACATTGGCAATGAAGTGAAGCTTATTGATCTGCCAGAGCATGAGAAATTGCAGGTGTGGAATAGCATGTACAAACCAGAGAAGTTGTACTAATAATTCCTTTTTATTTGTTGTACACTTGTAGTTGAAGGGAAATTATTGTTAAATAAATGAATAATAATGATGCAAATTTTTATTAAAATAAAAGTGAATACTTAAATTTTTGCACTTCTATTCGTTTGGCAAGAAATTCGTAAAACTAGACTAAGTGCTTTTTGACAGCCTCATCCGAAACGAATGTTTAACCATTTAAAGAATTTCGAGAGATAGATATAAATAAGAAAAAGTAGAGTGCATCGTAGAACACATGGTAGGAGCGAAGTTTTTTACGAAGAAATATCAGAATCAAAATAAGAATTATTGCATAAGAATGCAAGTTATTTTATCATATTTATTTTATATAAAATTGTCTTGGAAAATAGTGTACTAGTCGCAGATCCCAAATCCCTGATCTCAGATTCCTGACCCCAGATCTCTGATCCTAGATTCCTAATGCCAGATCTCTGATCCCAGATCCCTGATTCCAGTTTCCTGATCCCAGATCCCAAATTACTGATCCAAGATACCTGATCCCGGATATCTGATCCCAGATCTCTGAACCCTGATCCCAGATTCCTGATCCCAGATTCCTGATCCCAGATATCTGATCACTGATCCCAAATCGCTGATCGCAGATATCTGATCCCAGATCCCAGATCCCTGACCCCAGATTCCTGACTCCAGATTTCTGATCACAAATCCCTGATCCCTGATCCCAGATCCCAGATCCCTGATCCCAGATTCCTGATCCCAGATATCTGATCGCTGATCCCAAATCGCTGATTGCAGATATCTGATCCCAGATATTTGGTCCCAGATATCTGATCCAGAACCCTGATCCCAGATTCCTGACTCCAGATTCCTGATCACAAATCCCTGAACCCAGATCCCTCATCCGAGATCCCTGTATGGTTGCGCTTGCTTGTGCTAACAAAAGAAAACACCGAAACAAAGATAATCTCACGCAAAAAAGCTGTCGCAAAGAAATCAAAGTCCAAATTTTTCTCGTTTTAGTCCCCCAGCCGAAAGTCCGTTAAAGAGCTTCGCTCTAATAATCTGAAGGTGCAAGGTCGGGGATATATGGTGGATCAAGCCGACTAGAACCTAACCTAACTTACCCGATAACTTTTAAATCTAGATCAAATTGACCTTTGAAATAGACTTTAAATTTTTATATAAGTGAGTAGTGCCACAACCAAAACAAAACGAAACATACATCGATATTTCTCTATTACAACCACATCACAAAATATTAAAATACTTGGACCACACCAATGGAGCCGAAAACCTTTACAAATCCAAGGCAATTTCTGATTCAGATGGAGCAACTGCTGCTATGGCGCAACTGGCGCAAAACTGCCTTAATTTTCTGCATAACTTTGGCTTTACTTTTGGATATTATCTTTCACTCGGTGATCAGTGTGATAAGCATGACCTGCATCACTTTGCTTGTGATATCCATTGGCTATCGCTGTTTTGACCAATTTATGCAATCATGGAATAAGAACAACATACCGGTGCATCCATATCAATGCTTTCTGGAGATGGACTTAAGTATTTCTCAGGAAATGGCCATGCGTTTGGTCTGCCTGTGCGTGGACAAGTTGAATATTTTACTATTGAAGTTACAATCGCTAATCTTTGTGGAGGATTTGTGGGAATCTTTCAAACTGTTAATGGTGCTTTGTGGCATCAATTTGCTGGGCGATTGCTTTAATGGCTTCACCCTGGTGGTCATAGGTGAGTATATGATTTTTTTTTTACTTTTGAAAACTTAACTAACACTTTCGAACAGGTTATGTTCTCATCTTCACCTTGCCCAAGTTATATGAATGGAACAAGACCGCAGTTGACGAACAATTGGAAAAGTTTCAGCTTTTCCAGTCAAATGATACCCAAATGATTGAAGATCCTCCAGCCGAGGCTGGAGAGTCACTGTATGAGGAGCATGCGTCCCCGAATCAAATCCTTTACAAAGTTTGCGATAATGTGGAGCTGTTTGATTTGCTTGAGGAGGAGCATGGAGATGGTTGTCGTTGCCGTGATTGCCAGGATATCCAAGCTCTGCCCATTGAGGCTCTCTAAAGTTTTTTCAAAATTTGCATTTTCAATTTTTTTTTTTTGTCAATTTACCTATTGTGAGTAATAAAATTCTATCTTAGTTGCCGTGTGGCTTTAAATCTTATCAGTAGCATTCAATAATGTCATGTTGAAATTTGGTTTTCCAAGTCGTAGCAAAAGCAAATGTTTGCATTTACTATTAAAGCAATTTCGTTGCCAATGTATCAAATCGGATGGCAAAATTGTGGATCTGCCCATGGGAAGGGTGAGGGGTAAGCGGCAGTGTGGCCTCTATGGAGATGAATATTTCAGCTTTGAGGGCATTCCCTATGGCAAGCCGCCAATTGGTGACTTGCGTTTCAAGTTACCACAACCGGCTGATGCATGGCTGGGCCAAGAGTTGAATGCTCAAAGGGAACGTTGTGTGCCAGTGCAAGTTGATCGAGCAAGTGGTCAAGTCATAGGCTGTGAGGATTGTCTGCATTTGAATGTGTATACCAAGCATGTAAGTTGAGCAGAGATGCCGAAATTTAAACTTAATTCTTAATCTTAATATTTTTTTTTTACTAAGATTTAAACTTTTTTTGCCACACCAATTGCAATATTGAGTTGGCTTGTTCATGAGAAAGTAGCAAAAATAAGTTGCTCACTTAACTGAAAAAGTGAACATCTTCTTCAACTGTTTTTTTTGTTCAGTCACTATGTTGTTATTATTGTTAGTTTGTTCAAAATTTATAAGTTTTTCATACAAAATACATAAACTATAAAGCTTCGCTTTATCTTGCTGTATAAAAGTTTTTAAAAATTTGCTGATTTTTGGTCTAAGAAATTTCGATAGGTATAAAGAATAAAGCCAACTCATCACAGAGTTTAAAACTTAGCCAATTGAACAACTGAACAAAAAGAACACGTGAGTAAGCAACCAAAAAACTAATTCGAGCAAGTTAGAGAGCAACTCAGTAAAAAAGAAATAACGTAACTACTGAGCTAGAAAATTTATATAGTCGACATCTGAACAGTTACTCACTTTCATTACACAGTGAACTACTGAATCAATTCAGGTTCCGGTACGTTCCAAAAAGAATGTTTCGGTTAAAGGTTCAAATTCGAGTCATAGTTTATTTGGGGTTTCGGTTCCGAGGTACCCAGATTTTTATTTGGGTACGGACCAACTATTATTTAAAGAATCGAAAAATAAATTAATATATTTTTATACCTGTACCGTAGTACTATATATTGGGTTTATCTATGAACAGCCGAAAGCATCTCCGACCTTTAATATATATATCTTGATCAGCATCGTCTTTGCCGTCTTCGTGTCTGCCCGTTAAGAATCTCGAGATGGTAAGAGCTAAATGTTTGAAGTGTATGGAACATTTAATTTTTATAATTGCTGGCAGATCAATTTTAGTTTTGATTTTTGCCACGCCCCCTGCCCCCACAATTTTGGAGTTAGGTTCTTCGTATATTCTACTCATCAATAATAATTTAGCCCCCATACATCGTTTTTTGATCAGACGAACAATTGTAGAGTTCCCCACAAGTTGAAAAAAATTCGAAAATCTCCCTCAATTTTGGAGTTAGACATTATTCTACTTATCAATACTTATCGATCATCCATACATATTTTTCGATTAGACGAACATTCTAGGAATATATTTGATTATATTTGAATCGTCATTACTTATATTATCTATACATAGTTTCCAGATCAAATGAATGATTGTCGAGTTATAAACTAAACAAATAATTACGCTGGGCAGCACTGGCCGCAATCGTGATGGGCAGCACTTTCATAGTTTGTGTGACTGTAAAGTTTTCAGTTAAATACACACAGGAACAGAGTATATTACAGTCGGGCTTGACGGACTTTCCTGGTTGTTTTTTTTTATAAAATGTTGATCTCTAGGTTTTCGCATTTTTAGACAAATAATTTCGCTCAACACTTCCGTCCGCGCTTCCAACATTATTTCTAACTGTCGGAAATTATGGAGTAGGCTATAATTTTGTCGCCAAGACAATTTTTTTTCCTAATATTAATAAAGTAATTTTCTAAAATGTTGAAAATGGTTTCTTAATGTTGGTTCGAATTTTAGTAATTAGATTTCTTATCTATAACTCTGAAATACTTTAAAACAAGCTCAAATTCATGCTCCATATTTGCAATCATTACACCAATTTTTTAATTCATTGCTGCTATAATTTCTGGTATATAGCTCTGAACCACTTTGGAACCGATTTTAAATAGCTTTCCAACCAGTTCAAACCAACCAGAGTCAAACCACTCCAGAGTTAAATTCTCTGGATTTTTTTTTGGAACCCAAACGTCGCGGATTATTTGGCTAGTATTTTAATAAAGCAAAATAAGTTGTTAAATGTCTTCGGTCCTTTTACAGGGTATAAAAATGTCTACCGTAATTTGACCAAGTTTTTTTGCATTTACTCTTTAAACGTTTTAAGCTTTATACTCGTTGCGATTTTCTTTTGTACGTTTAGTCTTCTTTTGAATTGCATTTAACTAACATTTTGCTTGCTTTCAGTTCGACAAGACAAAACCTCCTCTGCCGGTAATGGTCTACATCTATGGCGGTGCCTTCCGTTCTGGTGGCGCCACAAGAGCTAAATACGGTCCCGACTATCTCATGAGCAAGGACATTGTCTTTGTTCTGGTTAACTATCGCCTCTGTTCGCTTGGCTTCCTCAGCATACCCGATCCGAATGGCCATGCCCCCGGCAATGCTGGCCTGCAGGATCAACTGGTGGCTCTGCGTTGGATTAGTGAGCACATTCAACATTTTAATGGCGACGCTGGAAATATTACATTGTTTGGCCAAAGTGCCGGCGCTGCCTCAGTGCATTTTATGATGTGCTTGCCGCAGGCCAGGGGATTATTCCACAAGGCCATCATGATGTCGGGCACAATGTTGAGTCCCTGGACACAGTATCCAAAGAAGGAGACATTGTTTTGCCGCCTGGCCATACTCGCTGGCTTTGACGGACCCTGGACGGAGATGGCCATGTTGGAGTTTTTGCGTTCGCTACCCGTTCAGAGTTTGGTTCAGCATAATTTTGTAGATTTTTCTGACAAATGTTTTGGATTCTTGCATTCCTTTGTACCGGGAGTGAATGAGCGTCCCTATTTAGAAATGATGCGTACGGCCTGGTCCAGTGAGGTGCCTTTACTTTTAGGTGGCACATCCTTTGAGGGCCTGGTGATGTATCCCTATGTCAAGATGAATAATGGTTTTCTAATAGATCTGCTTAAGCAAGAGCCAGCCAGGGTATTGCCCTATGAGTTGTACCAAAGCTTCTCACTGGAAGAGCGGAAATCTCGTGCTGCTGAGGTGGTACGTTTTCATTTTGGTCCTCGTAATATTGACAAGACTAATGTGATGCAGGTTCTTGATGTAAGTAAAACTGCTCATTTATTAGTGAGTTGCTCACTTTACCCACTTTGTCGCTCAGCTGTCCATTTTGGTTTCCTTGCTTACTCACTTGTTCATATTTGTTCAATTGTTTACTCAGTTGTTCTCTTTTGTTCAGTATTTCATTTGCTCACTTGATTCAACGGAAAAATTCAAACTATTGGAAGCGTAAGTGAGAGAGCAACTGAACAAAAAAGAGCAAATTAGTGAATAACCGAACAAATACAAACAAATGAGTAAGCAAATTACCAACTGACAAAAAAAAACAAGTGAGCAACCAACTGAGCAAATAAATAATAAAGAGCATTTTATGTGAAACATTTTCAGTTTAGTGAGCAACTCATTTTTGTACACTTACTCACTCAAGTAAACGTACTACCTTTTCCTACCTTTTAATAGCTTTTCAGCTATAAGCTCTTTTGGCATGGCCTTCATCGTGTGGTCCGCTCTCGCCTGGCTCATGCCAAAGCTTCCACTTATCTCTATCGTTTTGATTTCGATTCACCCAAATATAATCTCATGCGCATCAGATTGTGTGGCGACGATATCAAACGTGGAGTTTGTCATGCCGATGATTTAGGTTATATTTTCCATAAGGCGGGCGTGAATAAATTTCCCTTAAATTCACCGGAATACTGTACAATCCAAAGAATGATTAGCATTTTGACCACATTCGCACAAACTGGAGATCCAAACTGCGCTGAAACGGAGTCCGAAGAATGGACTCCTCTTTCCCTAAAGTTGCCATACAAGGCCTTGAATATCGGAGAACAAGTGGAATTTCAAACGCAATACGAAAAGGAGGGTCTGGAAGTATGGAATAAACTATATGCCAACCAAGAGACTTGCCTCAATTAGAGTTAAAATTTAATGGATATTTTTTAAATTTTTTAAAAATTTGAATTCTATTTGTTTTAAAATTTCCAAAAATGTTGTTCCTTGGAATATTAAAAATATTTTACAATTTAAATAAAATCGAGCGAGCGCATCCTAACTCTACCACAATTTTACACTTTTTTTTCCTTAGGTAAAGATACATTTCTTTATTAGGATAAAATTGGTTAATGGATCCCAAAATATATATATTATTATCTTTTGGAAGTACTTTAAGAAAACACTATAATTGTATGTATGAAAACATATGGGCATTGAGAAGGGGTATATTTTTAATAAATCGACAAAATATAGATAAAATGGGCTACGTATTTACCTTTAAGAATATGTAAAGGAAATTTTTCTACGACCATCCCAATTGCCAATATCAGTACAAACGTTCTACTTCTTTGAACAAAAATTTTTAATGCTCAAAAAACTTTGATTTTCAAATGGCCATAAAACAGCTTTATACTAAGCAAAGGTGATCCCAACCTATTCCAACTTTTAATTTAACCATTTTTGTACCCTGGAAAAAAGAATTGGTTCGCCGTTCAAGATGTTTAGATGTTTGAATTATGTAACGTACGAACGAAAAGAAAACTGTGACCCCTGGATTTGGTATTGAAATATATACTGGTAAGCCACAACGAAATACGAATAAAATACAATCAGAACAGACTGAACAGCAACGTGTAGCCGACGAATTTTCTTGTTCAGAGAAAATTGAAATCAAGTTTTCAAGCCCGATTTTTTTCTCACCTCCCGCACACACAGTTTTCACAGCTTCTGAATTCAAGACGAACGATGACGCAGTCTTGCTTAGGCTGGGTTCACACTGTTTGACCCATGAGGCATGATAATCTAGTAGGCCCTTATGTTGTCTCGTTTTCATTGTGAATAGCTTGTCATTTGACATTCAAAACAATACAACATGAAAGCTCACTGGATTATCGAAAAATGTGAACTCTGCCTAAGATTTCATGCAAATAAAAAATATTCAATAAATATTTGCACTTTTTGGGCATTTCCTTTGGTCGTACGACAGTTATGTGCGTCGATGTTGGCATACCTGCTATTCATGAATTCTGCACAAGAATCTCAAGAATTTAACAAATGTCAAGAAATTTTAAAATACGCGATTGTGAAGACTCTTCAGACGCCTAAAGGCGTGCAAAGGGACCTATATTAAAAGAACCGGTATTTCGCCAAATCACATTTACAATTCCCTGCCTATCGCCATAACTGTTAAAAGAATAGATTTAGAGTCGTCAGCGAAGAGGAGAGGCTGTTAAGTTTACCAGTGTAATCAGTTAGGTGGACTAGGTTCCTCACCCCAGCAATATTGGGTCGTTTTATAGTAGTGGATGAAAAATGTAACGAACCCAAAATCACGGAGTTTCCGAGTTCGGAGCTGTTTTACTCCGAACCGGTTTGCAGCCCTGATATATTATACACTTATAGTCAGGGAATAATACCGTAACCGGAACCGTCAACCAAAATAAACCGTTTCGAGCCACTTACCGGTATCGAAACCGGAACCGTTATTAAAAAATTTTTTGAGAACCGAAAACCGTTAACCGTTATAATAGTAACCGAAAAAACCGGAACCATACCAAAACGCTAATACCGGTACTGTTTCGATTTCTTATTATTCATTTAATTTATTAATGATTATTTCAAAAATATATTTCCACCGGTAAAATAGCAATTTATATACTGAGAAAAAAGTCTACTTCATAAATTTAATTTTCGCTCGCTTTAGAAATATTATTTCTTATTTTAAGAAAGATTCGTTTTAAAATTAAAAATTTAAATAAAATGTAAGGAAAAGATCAGGCAGATTTAAGGTTTCCAACTATTTTAGAGCGCTTTAGAGCTGATGTACCCCTATTTACAGCGTATTATGGGCTTTATTGAACCCTAGTCTTATAATATGGATTCAAATCTATCCAAATGGCAAGAAATCTTCATTTATGGCAGGAATGCAGCAGATTTAAGAGCCGATTATTTCGAATTATAATTAGGAAATATTTTTCTACTTTTTAGAAAGATTTGATATAAGATAAGGTCCAATTTCGTATCTCCTAGAAAGCAGAGTCTATCACAGAAACTAACAAACATCAGAAATTAAAGTTTATCTGGCACATATTGGCTATCTTGAAGATGAGAAATCGGCCCTAAGAAGGATAAACTTACAAAAAAGTGAAAGATCGTTCTATGTGGAAGATGCGAAATTGGCCCGGTAACGGAACCGATATTCATTTCGGGATTAATCCCAACTTATAGGGTCGAATATGCATCCCTATATACGTTAAAAAGATCAGACCATCTGGGAGGGCATAAAAATGTGTGTTTCATAAATGAACAACGTATTTTCATTAATACTGCAATCTTCAATTCAAATTAAGCGAAAATTACAAAATCCAGGACTGCATTTAAAAAAATTTTGATTTTGAAAAGAGCTATAGATTAATTTTGAAAGTACAATCTTGCCGTTACTCTACTTTGGTACGGCACTGTCAACGGTTTCTCTTGCTTTCTCAAATTGAAAGCTTTTCGAACCAAAGCTGAGCAAAGTTTCAGCGACAACGCCCCTCTCCACTTGAAAGCTTTTTTGTACGCGTAAATAATTTGTTAGGTTTTTGTTTACACTACTTATTTGCCGGCATGATCAAGTGTGGCTGACCCACTCAGTCAGTGGTTGTGCACCACCTCCATCTCCCTCTTCGACTTTCGCATAAACGCACAAGCGGCCAACCGGCATTCCGCCTTAGCCTCAGCCTCAGCTACTAGTAGCTAAAAAGATACTTGTATTTTGTTTACACGCGCTGTGAATTTGCTAATAATGATTTGTGCAGTGCTGATTAATTATGCAGTCGCTTCTGGCGCGCCTACATACGATCGCCCCCCCTCCCAACACCCGACGCCACCTCACGGCCCACGCCTCATCGAAGCTCTCTGGAACGTTTATCTGTGCGCCGCACTTGAAAATACACATTTTTGTTTTGTTTTTGTTTTGCTATATTTTTTCTTTCTTCTTTTTTGTTTAATTTGTATTCTGATATTTGTGTTAATGTAGTAAATTTTTTTTGTTCGTTTTGCCTGGTTTTTGCTCGCCAACAGAATTCAATATGAAAAAGTTTTTAATTTCAGTTTCTGTTTGGCGCTGGAGCAATACGGTTGGACAGATCGGCTAAAGATCAATTAATTCACTCACGGTAGAAATGAACAAAAATCTCGGCTTGGTAGAGCGTTTGCGATGGCGTTTTAAGTAAGTTTTGTTGCGATGACCTCAATGGGCCATATTTGTCTATTAATATAATTATGGTATTTGATTAATGTCGGAAAGTGATGATTACGTGTGGTCTGTGGTTAGCGGTAGTCAATTGAAACGGTTGTTTAGTTCTTTTTGTGTGTGTTTTTTATTCGCATATATTGTCAAGCATGAGTAAGGCTTTTGAGTGGTGGGTTATTAATTTTTGTGATCTAATAGAAGTTGTTTTTTTTTCGCCCAAGGGATTAAATATATGAAATTTATACATATAAGCATGACGTAGCCGTACATTACCGTAACCGTGAGTGAGTGTATGCGAAGAGTATTTTGGAGAAATTGGCTTGAATTTCAACCTCACACGCTGCCTTTACTATCATACTTCTTTTGAAATCTCACATCTTTAAACAAAAATAAAGCAGTTAA
This sequence comes from Lordiphosa mommai, assembly GCA_018904225.1. Classification (NCBI taxonomy): domain Eukaryota; kingdom Metazoa; phylum Arthropoda; class Insecta; order Diptera; family Drosophilidae; genus Lordiphosa; species Lordiphosa mommai. The sequence continues at coordinate 46,668 of JAEIFT010000594.1, forward strand.
TTTCGATTTTTGATTTCTTTTTTGAACGATTCGTAAAATAGCCGCGTCGATTCTCTTATTCATTTTCTGTAATTTTATTCATTAAATTTAACTATTTAATCATCAATTTAATTATAAAATATAATCTTCAAACCAAAGGTGGTTTTGTTTGTTTTTTAATAGAGTTTTGCAAGAATAGTTAAAATTCATTTAAGAAATTAAAAATGTTAAATAATATCCATACTTGTTAATTAAAATATTTTTTTTGAAGATTTCGTTTTATTTATTTTACAATAACAACACAAGAATGCGAAATTTCAATTTTTCTGTTTATAGAAATTGGTTTCTGGAACTAAAAATACAAGTTAGTTTGGCCAGATAGTATAAAATGTTGTCAATTTATTAAATATTAATATTAAATATAGTATATCAATATTAAAAATAGTAGATTTATGTTTAAATTGTGAAGACAAAGATTACTTCGACTGCGCCAAAGTTTTAATACACTTTCAAAAGCTCGTTCCAACTGACTCAACCGATGCAAAATATAGAGGATATAGATGTCTGGCATTTCTAAATTCAAAATCATTAAGAATCTGATTGTTGACTTTAAAAATTGAGCATGATGCCATCAAAAACAAATAAGTTTTCTCAGTAAGACACATTTTTCGACAGATAGGCCAGTTCCGGTTTTCACTTTTGACCAAATTTGTCGAATTCGAATGTGGTACATGTGTTGTTGTGTTAAATTGATTGAGTGAATCATATTGATGCATTTAAAGTCGAGTTTGTCGCTTTAAAAGAAATTTAAAATTTATGGTTCACCTTGATCGTTTATTAGAAAAGTGATTATTCGAATTCACTTTGGTGAAAACCTACCGATTTCGACCAAAATTTTTCTAATCTATTTGGATCCATTTAGTTTTTCGTTTTTGCTGAGCTTAAGAGAGCTATCTTAGTAAAAAACAACATTTTCTTACTAAAGGCCTCATTCAAGATGGCATAAAACATTATTTCGGCACTATGATTTATATTAAATAAGCATTCAGCATTCAGAGCTTTTAAAAAGTGTTTCTATTCATATGAAGTTAGTGCCAACTAATAATTTGTATGCCATCTGGAGTGAGGCCTTAAGACATAATTTCTTTCCAATCGGTTTCTATGGCAGATTTAGGTTATAGTCAACCGATATCAACCAAATTTTGTAGAACTGTTTGAAAACATATAATGTTCATAATTCCTGAGCTATCATAAAAAAACCAAAAAAGTTCTTCTCGCTAAGACCTATTTGCCGACCGATCGTTCCTATGCCAGATATTAAATATAGCCATACAATCCGGGCGGTTCCGACATATTAACAGCTAACCATTAGAAACCGAGATTAAATATTTTCAACAAAATACAAGATTGCAATAAAATATTATTTTTTGGCATCTGCCATTGAAAATACATAATCATATAGATACTCTGCCTTTTATGCAATACCGTTTTCCAAAATAATGTTTGCAAATTAAACATTAAGCAAGAGTGAACTCGATAAATAGTTCAAGCCTTTTATGTGCACTATTTGAATATTGATAATCATGTAAACAAATTCCCACAAACATCCATTTCGCCCCAAACAAGTCTAAGCCAGAGTTTGTTACCTATAGCGCCTGGTGTACGAACACATTCGGCAATTCACACAGACACGAGCCGAACGCATGCGGAGCCCTTTCGTCAAGAGAGCAAACAAATCAGCAAAGCCAGTCGCTGGCCAGCGTTCAATGAAGTAGGTCAGACCAGCTTTGCGACGCATTATATTTGCACACCAATACATTCTCACTTTATTGCCTCTCTTTAGCTGCAATAACTGTGCTGCGATCGGAAAGGATCTTTTTTGTGGATCTTTCTTATTGGCAGGGAAAAACGATTCACACACGAAGTGATTTAGTTCGGTGTTTGGGGCAATTTTGAGAAGCTAGTAATGGTACTTTCAAAAATCACTTGTCAAAATGTATTGATCTAAGAGAAAATATATTTATTCCCTTTTGCTTGTCAGCTTATGCTCTTGTAAATTGGAAACATGATACTTACTTGCATTTGTTTGTCAAGTTATATTTTGATTTGATTGTGTCACCAGATGTTGATTGCAATTCTGGCAATTTTTTATTTCCCCACCTGCACAGCACATTCCTAGATTAAATAAAGTACACACATGGATTGGCTGCTGTGTGAAGAGTTTTAAAAAAAATTAAGACAGTTTTAATTTTTCGGAAAAAATTTTAATTATGGAATAATACAACCCCTTTAAAGTATTACCCATTAAATGCCTTCGATACTACGTCTCAGTATTGAATATAGTAAAGATGAACTAAGGCATGAGCATTAGAAATCGATTTAACTTATAGGTGATTTAAGTACAACAGATCGGTAAATTCACAACCGAAAACCAAGTAAGGGATGCCGTGTTTTTAGTACTAGACATTTCAAATTATTGCTGATTTCAGTACTGACTCAGTACTTACCCGAACTGAAGGTAGATTGAATATAGGGTATTCACTTAAACTTGCTTATTAGATAACCTGCTGAAAAATTAAATTTAAGCTTCAGTTTTTATCATTAAATTTTGGTACTTACTTTTTTGTGAAAATTTGACTTTTACACCTTATTCGAAGTGCATGAGTCATCGCCAAAAGGTGTCGGTATATATATTTAGATGGGACTGCTTTGTAGCCGTACAAACCATAAGCACGCTTATACTGGGCTTACTTGATTGGTTGCTTATAAAAAATGTCCGCTCTTTATTTGATTTACATTTATTTCAGTCAATTAACTTATTCCAAGAACTAACATTTATTACTTAATTAGTAGAAAGAGAAACATAATTTATGTTTATAAACTCATATTCACTTGATTGCATAGTTTGCCACAAAAAGACAAACAAATTTGTTTACATAAGCAAATATTGGAGCAAAGTGTTTTTTTTTTGTTGTCATTATTGATATTATGTAAGTAATGGATATTATGTGCACGTAATTGATACGTGTGTTGAAGATATTGCAGTGACATTTCCCTGACAACAAACTAGCACAAATATAGAATTATAATTAAATAAAACAGAATTTCTATTATATTGTATTGATTGATCTATACATCTGCATATATGTTTATAGAAAAGTAAACTTATATTTGTTCGTGAAATTTTCAATTAGAAAAGAGATAAAGACTAACTCTGCGAATATGTTAGAAATATCTTAAGTATGTACAATAGTTTGGTTGGATGAAGTTAATATTCCTAACCAGTTCAAATCGGTTCAAAAGTGTTTCAAAGGTATTTAAGGTATTGGGTCATGTTCCAAATTCCGAGTCGGTTTTCGTGTAAACTTTTCTCTTTTCGAGTTGAAATTTCATATTGGTATATAGAAGGTGACAAGGAAATCTACGGCTGCTAGATAAGATTTGGGTAACCTCGGAATTGTTCTAGCAGTTAAAACCGATTGATTAAAGCAAAAAGGACGATGGATTTAGTAGCCAGAACTGGATTTCACTTATATTATTAAGACATCTGTTTAAAAGCATTCTGACTTTAAAGCTGTAAAAAGTGTTTTATTCACAATAAAGTATAGTGAGGAAAATTATTTTGATGCACTGACATGCTTTAGAATTCAATTTTGAACTTGACTTGGATGACTTTATTTGTGAAGGACAAGTAGTCCCGCACTAGATTAAAGGAGGAAAACCGAAGGACTAAATCTTCTTGTTAGACGGTCGCTTTCAAATCCTTAATCGTGTTGACTAGTAACCAGCTTTTATGTTACTTCGCCCCATAAAGTCGAACAGTTTAAATACAAATGCCACATTTAAAAACCGAAATAATTTAGAGACACAAACCCAAATAATTTATCAAATTTTCATACCAGTAGAAATCGTTTACACGAAGGGCTGGTTAAATTAAAATATGTTGAGTTGGTTGGTAATATTTATCTTTCTAGTTTAAAACTAGTTACAAACAGGTTTAAAAGTGGAAACTGGTTCCAGCCCATTATGAAATGGATTATAATGGTTTTCAAAATATTTTAGAATTTTGTCAAAGAAAATTGCAAAATTATTTTTAGGTCAATACTCAATATACGAAAACTTTTGACATTAAAGGTCTAGGCTTGGTATCACTTCAATAAAAGAGAACAATTATATGATATTGAATTTTCTTCGCTGACAAGCCTTAATCATGTTTATCGCATTATCCAATTTGTTGGGAATTCCTGAGATAAATGGCAATTTTTAATTGATAGTAATTGACAAATTAAAGTTTTATCACGTCAGCAATAACATAAATAAAAAACAATTTTTTATATCATTAAAGTTCTTTCTTTTTTTTTATACACTTGCAAAGTGTATATAACTTTTGCATAGAACTTTGCAATGCATTGAATCAGGTGGACGCGCTGAGTCGATTAAGCCTCTGTCCATCCGTTTGGCTGTTTCAACGCAAGCTAGTCTCTCAGTTTTAAACTATTGAGCTAACATTTTGAACAGACTCTTTTTTTTACTGCAAGCTGCTAATATGTCAAAACCACCCGGATCGGATGACTATATCTTATAGCTGAAATAGGACCGAATGGTCGAAATTAGGTCTTGTTGTGAAAAACACTTTTGTTTTCAATGTTAGCATTCTTAAACCAAGCAATTATGAAAATTATATGCTTTTAATCAGTTTTGTAAATATGATCCAATTCGGGTGACTATATCTGATAGCTACCTTTGGAATAACTTTTTTGCTTTCAATGATAGCGTTCTGAAACTCTGCAATTATCAATATTATATGATTTCAAGCATCTCTGCAAAAGTTGGTCAAAATCGGTTAAACTTATCATCCTTTAGCTGACATTGGACCGATCGGTCGAAGAATAAGTTTTAGTCAGAAAATTTTGTTGAATCAGTGATGGCGTTTTTAAACTCAGCAATTACGAATATTATAAACTAATAAACAGTTTTGCAAAATTTGATCATCGGATGACTATATATCTTATAGTCTAAGTGAAAAAAACTTTTTTGTTTTTGACTTGCAATCAGATTCTTAATGATTTTGAATTTCCTTTAGGTCCTTTAGTGTATAAAAACTTCCGCATAGACGAAGTTAGATTTTTCCTTAGCGACTATTTCAAATCATATTCTCTTTTAAAAGTGAAAGCACTGAAGCAAACTGTGGTGTACAGATAACACCCAAACACTAGCTGATAAGCTGATACAAAGGTTTATATTTTTTTATTTATAACTTTCTATAAAGATTATGGAAATCTAAAGATGCGTATTAATGAGAGCGATAAGACCAAGTGCTTTTGACACTTTTGCCATGAACTTGATATGATTTAAGGACTGCCCTAGAGAATTTCCTTAGTGTCCAGTGCAGCATGACCTGTAGCAGTGGGTAGGAAGTGAATGTGTTAATTTATCACTGACAGACGATGTGCCAGCTTGCAGGTGGACCCAAAAACCACACACACACACACAGTTGGCTGGTGATGAACTGCAACAGCAGCAGCAGCAACAAAATAATTTAAATGCATTGCAAATGCATGCAGTTTGGCTTTGAAAATTAATTAAAATAATTAACTAACCACAATGGCATTACTAGGCTAGATTAAATAACCCACATACATACTTGAATGTCTGTATTGTCATGCTAATCTGCTTAATATATTCTTTTATTTTTTTTTTGCATTTTACAGAACCATCGAGCATAAAGTCCAACAATATCGTTCGACAACTAACGAAACAATTGTCGCTGATACGGAATACGGCAAAGTGCGGGGAGTTAAGCGATTGTCCCTGTACGATGTACCCTACTTTAGTTTTGAGGGTATTCCATATGCCCAGCCACCAGTGGGTGAGTTGCGCTTTCGGGCTCCCCAACGTCCCATACCTTGGGAGGGTGAACGAGATTGCACTCAGGCCAAAGACAAGTCCGTACAGGTGCAATTTGTTCTCGATAAAGTGGAAGGATCGGAGGATTGTCTTTATTTGAATGTTTATACCAATAATGTGAGTATAATAAATTCATTATCTAGGGTGTGGTCATGTGGTACTAGCTTATAATCAGCGTCAGAGAACGTGTTTGGAATTTCTTCTCAATAACGTCTTTACTATTCACTTCATAGAACTAAAAATTATATTTTTAATGCGCGTAATGTCGTTACTGTGTGTCACAATTTATATAGGGCAGTAATGAGTTGAAATGAGAATGTATGAGTGAACTTGTTTGGCACTCAACACAACAGTAAGCGGTACGTAAAAACGGACATTTTATGCGCGCTTATCACAGATTGAAACAGAAACAGACGAATCATACAAAAGTCCATATCTTAGCAAGCGTTATATTCTTTTTAACATCTGTGATAATAAAACTCACACCAAAAAACCAAATTCCACCAAAGTTAATAAAAGTTTTTATCTGTACCTCATAAACACAACGAGAAACAAGTAAATGAGCTAGAATCTGATTTTGAGAATGTGTCTTCATTTGTTTACTTGCTTACGAATGTATACGTACGCGAGTATGTCGCGTTCGATGAAACTGCTCCTCCGTGTGAAAGTGCACGCAAAGTCGGATCTTATACAAATCTGTAGACTTGATAGAAAGTAGGCCTACGTAACTATATATTACATCCAGAGTTCGGAATTACACTTTCCCCACAGCTCCCGAGAGCCAGTTCTCGCTCGCAGCTTTTTACTTGTAGCTCTCGGCTCTGAACTAGGAGCCCCAGGGAGCTGGGTGCTTGCAGCCGGCTCTGAGTTGAGAGCTACATCTAAGGAAACAGGAGCCAGCAATCGGCTAGCAGCTTTTTACTTGAAGCTCTCGGCCCTGAGCTAGGAGCCCCAACTCGGTAACTGGGAGCTAGTAGCTGGCTCCCGGCTCCGAGCTAAGAGCCAGGAGCCAGCAATCTTCTTGCAGCAGATGCTCTGACTTTAAAATGGATGCTTTGACAGTTTTTTGTGTTTTGAGGGAAAGGCGAAGAAATATTTCCAAGTCTAAGCAATTAAACCCTATCAGCGTATGGTATACACCAGAGACCAGCAAGGAGCACCTAATTTGCGAGCTTACTCGCGCATTTATCAGGCTTGTTTGCGCTCGTCGCTCATACTGGCATCGCTCGCCAATGCTCGTTTGGGCTTTAAAACAAAACGAGCAAGCCTTGTGCACGCACGAGCTATAATAGATCAAGCTCATTTAAGCATGCGGCAATATGAGCTTTGAGCGAGCGGCGCTTGTAATCTCTTATGCTCTCCACAACATCAAATCAAGAGAGCAAAATTAAAGGCAGTCATGCTATCTTTTTTGCTCGCACACTCAGAAAAAAATGCCATCCTTTATTTAGGTAAGACCATGATTAAATTTTTTAATGTTTTGATCATAATTTTTTAACGTTATTTTGGTCTTTTTTTTTAATCATGTATAAATCAATTATTAATTAAATAGCAAAAGAGTAAAAGTTAATATCCATCAAATTGAAGTATCCGAAAAGATGTTATTTCAAGTTTAGGTGAATTCACAATCCCGAAACGAACTTGAAATGAAAATTTTGTTCTAAGATTTACAAAATTCGCACTTAGTCAGCTTTTGAGATCGTTTGTACCTGCGACTCGTGATTAACGAACATCATGCTCGCTGCGACTCGTGATTAACGAGCATCATCCTCGCTAAGACTCGTGTTCAACGAGCGACAAGCCAAACGAGCTATAACACAAAGCAAGCTCGTCGATTGCACATGCTCGCAATTTTAATTAACCGCTTGTTCACGATTGGATTTTTTTGGTTTGAGCTTTGTGTGAAGCTTGCTCGTGTCGCATTTTGGGAAAGGTTGAGTAGGCAGGCTCTTGGCAGGTCTCTAGTATTGACACGTTTATATGGATAGACATTCGGACATGGCTTTAACGGCAAGAATGTTTATAGAATCAGAAATGTTTCTCTCCGCCCAGTTCGTGGCCGGTGCTATGTGTGTGTATGTATTCGTATGCCCAGCATTTGTTTGTGTGCATTGCAAAATCAAATCTGTATTTAGTGCATAAGGCTGTATCATTTCTGCATTAAATTCTACCTGCCATAGAAAGTAAATCGTTCCGGAATTCCATATAGAATGACTATAAGTCGCGATATATTTTTTGAGTAACAATAATTACATATATTTTTCTTATTTTCCCTTAGGCCACTCCCGCTAAGCCACGACCTGTCATGGTCTGGATACATGGAGGTGGCTTCATATTGGGCGAGGCCAATCGTGAATGGTATGGACCGGACTATTTCATTCAAGAAGATGTAGTTCTGGTAACCATCCAGTATCGTCTGGGAGCTTTGGGTAAGTCAAAAATATTTCTAGCAAAGTCCTAAACTAATCTTTCTTTTTCACAAATGCAGGCTTCCTCAGTCTGAAGTCTCCCGAACTGAATGTGCCCGGCAATGCTGGTCTCAAGGATCAGGTGATGGCTCTGAAATGGATTAAAAATAATTGTGCCAGCTTTGGTGGTGATCCCAATTGCATTACCGTTTTTGGAGAGAGTGCCGGTGGTGCCTCCACTCATTATATGATGCTGACGGATCAGACGCAAGGCCTATTCCATCGTGGCATTCTTCAGTCCGGCAGTGTCCTTTGTCCTTGGGCTTTCAACGGGGACATTACGCACAATTCGTATAGAATAGCCAAGTTGGCTGGCTATAAGGGCGAGAATAATGAAAAGGAAGTGTTGAATTTCTTATTGAATGTCAAAGCCAAGGATCTGATACGTGTGGAAGAGCAAGTTCTTACGTTGGAGGATCGAGCTAATAAAGTAATGTTTGCCTTTGGTCCAGCAATGGAGCCTTATATGACAACCGACTGTGTGATATCCAAGCATCCGCGGGAGATGATGAAAACCGCTTGGGGTAACTCGATACCCATGATGATTGGAAACACTTCGTATGAGGGTCTGTTGTGGATGCCTGGTGAGTTGTGATCTTTAGCTAATGGTTCACGATTTAATTATCTTTTTTTGTAGAGATTAAAATGATGCCGCAGGTATCACAGCAATTGGATGCTGGCACTCCATTCGTTCCACGTGAACTCTTGGCCACCAATCCTAACAGCGATAAGATCGCTCTATGGAGTTCCAAAATTCGTGAAGCTCATCGGACTGGCGATGTGGCTACCGGAGAAAATTATATGGATGTGAGTCAAATGTGTCATTCTTGTGTAAACCACATGTTAACCATTTTCTTATTAAGTAATTAAGGCACAAAACAACTGGATGATCATGTTGCAACTATCAGGTGCATTTTGAATGATGCACTAAGCATTAATTCCTTATTTGATCCAATTGACGCTCAACAATTACTCATGGTCATTTCGTACGACAATTTTGAAGATAAGCGCTAAAAATTCAAAAGATCTGCATCCACAAACTTTATTGGCTGTCCTCAGTCTTTTGACTTAGCTTACTATCCTACAAATGCAAATATTAATGATATTTGAAACCCTAACTCTCTTACTTCTTGCTTCGAACGACTTTTTGAAGTCCGTGTCTAAGATCACTCATTGATCTGATCTTCTATTTAATGTACAATAACTTTGAAGAGTCTTTTTAAAACAACATATTATTATTACATGAATTGACCCTATTCGTTGCACGAACTCGAAATAGCGGTTTGATTCGGCTTCTGCTTAAAGCAAATTCAAATCTGGTTGAAAAAATAATTTAATCTTTCCCTGGATCGAGAACAAGCAGATGGGGTCTTAGGATCCGTAGGCCGAACCTTCTAAGTTAACAACCTTTAAACCTTTTGATAAATCGTTAAACCAAATCATAAGCTAAACCATCTAAAGCGATAAAAACCACCAGCTATGAGCAACTCGTGGTCATTTACGCCCTAGAAGCCCGGCCTGATATTGCTCTCAACCAGGGATTAATCCCGAAACGAATATCGGTTCCGGTACGTGCCGAAGTGAGAATTTCGGTTAAACGTTCTATTTCGGGTTTCAGCTTATTTTGGTTTTCGATTCCGATACGGTACTTAGATTTTTATTTCGGTATACCGGTACGTGCCGGTGCAAGCATAATTTTTTGTATATTCCAAAAATTAAAATTGAAATTTCAAGATCTCCAAAAAATTATTGGATGTAATAGAATTGAAAAATTAAATTATCTAAATTAAAAGGCCTTCCGAACAAGACTCTCTTCTTTCCCTTCTTCTCTGTTGATCAATTTTCTAACTACTTATATATCTCATTTCCATTTCCAGCTTTGTACCATCTTCTACTTTGTCTTTCCTGCCATTCGTGTCATTCATTCTCGTCACGTTCATGCGGCTGGAGCACCCGTTTATCTCTACCGTTATGATTTTGATTCTGAAGAGATTATCAATCCCTATCGTCTAATGCGTATGGGTCGTGGAGTGAAGGGTGTAAGTCATGCCGACGAACTGACTTATGAGTTTTCCAATCTACTGGGTCGTCGTTTGACCAAAGAGAGTCGCGAGTATCGCAATATAGAGAGAACTGTGGGCATTTGGACGCAGTTTGCGGCTACCGGTAATCCCTATAACGAGAAAATCAATGGCATGGACACTTTGACTTGGGATCCAGTACGTAAAACGGATGCTACCTTCAAGTGCTTAAATATTGGTGATGATTTGAAGCATATTGAATTGCCCGAATGGAAGAAGTTGATGCTGTGGCAGAGTCTCTATGATGATAATAAAGAATTGTTGTTTTGAATAACCAAAATGTTAAAAATAAAACTTAAATGAATTTATTAAGCAGCAGGCTTGTGTATTTCACTTCTTCCATCTTTCAGTCTAATATAACTGACTTGAGTACGTAAACCCAAACTAAACTCAAAATAAAAATTCAAACAAAAATTCTTAATAAATTTAAAAAATTCGATAGGTATTTTTCTCGAATAATGACTGCCACACGTCGATTGACTCGCGAACTGGCCGACATTGTGGCCAGCCCCACGAAAACGGTTCGCCACATAGAGACTTTCGATGAATCGCTGCTCCTCTGGACGTGTCTATTGGTGCCCGAGAAAGCGCCCTACAACAAGGGTGCCTTTCGCATTGAGATGACTTTTCCCCAGCAGTATCCATTTTTGCCACCAAAGATACTCTTCAAGACGAAAATCTATCATCCCAATATCGATGAGAAGGGTCAAGTCTGTTTGCCCATTATAAATTCAGACAATTGGAAGCCCACAACACGTACGGAACAGGTCTTACAGGCTTTGGTGGGCATTCTAAATGATCCAGAGCCAGAGCATCCCTTACGTTCGGATGTAGCCGAGGAGTTTGTCAAGCAGCATAAACAATTTATGAAGGCCGCTGAGGAATTTACCAAAAAGAATGCCGAAAAACGACCGGAATGAAATTTGAGATTGAAATGACATATCAACTTTTGGCTTAATCTTTTAATTTATTTATCGAAATTATATGGAGTTTAGAGTGGAAGATGAAAAAGAGTTTCACATACATGTGTTGTATATAAATACATACAAAGTAATGACATTTTGCTGATATCACAAAGACATCAGTTTACATACAAATGCCAAATGCATGACAACTTCACTTCAGGGGCCCAGCAGGTGGGCGCCTTATTACATAATTTATAAACTCCACAGGACGCACATTGTGTTGACTGCAAAATTCAAATTCACCAATGCACAGTGGAACAGAAATTTTGATTTTGTTGGACAAAATTTCTGTGACATTAGAAAGTCGAAACTTAAAAAATATTAAATATAAGTCAATTAATATTAATCAGGTATTAATCCCAAAATGAATATCGGTTCCGGTACCGGTAAAGGTTCTATTTTGGTTTTCAGTAATTTCGGTAATCGGTTCCGATACGGTACTCAGATTTGTATTTCGGTATACCGGTACGTACCGGCACAGGTATAATTTTTTGTAATATTCAAAAATTTAAATTGATTCACGATATCCAAAAAATTAACGGATGTAATAAAATAGTTTAATTAAAAATTTGTATTTTAAGAATATGACACACAAATCAACGTTGTTTAAAATAAACCGATTTCTATCCGTTTTTATTTTTGGACACACAATTTCGCTAAACGCTTCCGTCCGCGCTTCCAGTGGTATCCTAACACTCAGAAAAAACGACCCAGAATTAAAAAATTCTGTATTCTTTTCTTGCCCAGACAAGCTCGCCTTAGGGCCAAGTTTTTATCTACCACATATAACTATCTGTCACTTAATTTTAAAAATACCTGAGAAAATTGTAAGTTTATCTTTCTTAGGGCCGATTTCTCATCTTCGAGATAACCAATATGTGTCAAATTTTCTTTTATTTCTGATTTTTGTTAGTTATTGTGACAGACTCTGCTTCCTGGGAGATTAAAAATTGGACCTAATCTTGTATCAAATCTATTAAAAAAGCAGAAAAATATTTCTTAATTATGGTTCGAAATAATCGGTTCCCTAATCTGTTGCATTCCTGCCATAAATAGAGATATTTTGCCATTTGGATAGATTTTAACCCATATTCAATACAGCCCTTAATACGCTGGTGAAATACTTATAGGGGTGAATAAGCTCTAAAAACGCTCTAAAATAGTTGGAAACCTGAAATTCGCATTAGCCTTTCCTTACATTACATATTTCTTCATTTCTTAAAATAGGAAATAATATTGCTAAATATGTGAGCGAAATTTGATTTAAATCAAGAAACTTCATTTCTAAAATTTACATTACAATTTTTCTAACATTTCTATATATAAATAGAGAATTTTTACAAGACTTAGAAATCCATTATATGCAATTAGAGGGATAATATTTACGAAAGAAAAGTTATTTCGCCTGTATAGAAATTTTTTTTTCTATATTATTTATCTTAAGAAAATAATTTAATCCTCTTTTTCCCAAATTTTTAAAATGTAAGACTTTTTTTGTTTGAGTTGTTATATTGCTATTTTACCGGAGGAAACTTATAATTGAAATAAAAGAAATAATAAGAAACCAAAACAGTACCGGTATAAGCGATTTGGTATGGTTCCGGCTTTTTCGGTTCCTAATGTAAAGGTTCTCGGTTCTTAAAAAAATTTAATATCGGTTCCATTTTCAATACCGGAACGTGACTTGAAACAGTTTATTTCGGTTAACGGTTCCGGTTCCGGTTACGGTATTATTTCCTGATATTAATACAATACATTAATCTAAGTCCCCAACAAAGTAGAAAATCTTTTCAATTTGTTTTCTAAACTTTCAATATCCATTTCTGAGGGTGTTATAAAATTGGTCAGATGTCTGTAACGCATAAAAGGAAGCATCACCGACTCAATTAAGCAGGATTCTGCAATATTTATTGCGTAATAATGAATCCACACACTTGCAGACAATTAACCTGGCTAGCACCGGCCATAGCAGAGATGGGCCGCACTTTAAAGAGTTCGTGTGGCGCCACATTTATAAGTTCTCGGTTATATACAACCCACAACCGGCTATTTTAATTAATTTGAATGAATTAAAGGTTTAATATATTTTAAATATTTGGTTCTTGGATCTAAAAGTACAAATGAAAAGTGATAATTGAACAAAATTGCACCAAAAGCGTTTGAGTGCATCTGTGTGAACTTGATAAATATAAAGTCGATTGGAAAAAATTGATAACACAGTTTAAAATCAAAGAGAAAGATATCATCGAACCGCAATAATTCAGCTTTGTAAATGAAGGTCTGAATAAATAATTAGATTTGTATATAGGTTAAACCAATCGGTCAGGACATTGATGATTTAGTCAGTTGGTATTGAAGATTTATAAATGCATTCATATTTTCGGTTCAGACTTGCCAGTTGTTCATAATTAATTTAAACAAATAATAACTCATTTCAAATCCAATTTCATAGTGCACGGTATAGTGCAATATTTATAGAAAATTATTTGCATTTATTTATTGCTGAGTTTGTTGCATATGAAGTCCAATTCCAATAATATTAAATATTCATTTAATCCAGTTTCCAAAAAAATATTTGGGACTTTTGTTCAAAATTTTTGGTCTCTGGTCCCAGTGTGCAATGCCGCTTGAAGAATAATTTCAATTTAATGTTACTGCACGATTTTGCTGAAATGCTTGTGGTTATCTCTTTGGAAATGAATTCACACAAGATGATGCTGTGTTAAAGATAAAAGATGAGCTTTTTTCTACCATTTCCCCAAACCAGTTTCGTATTTTTTTTTCTGAATCCCCCCAACAATTTAATTATTGAATTAAAGATGTGCTCTAAACCGTTTAAAGTACTTGCATAAAAGCAGTCGTGTTTCTGAACAATTAATTCTATGTGGTTAATCATTAAACTCGTTTGAGTTGTTATTTTAAACATGTCAGTTTGCGTGTCGCAGTTAGCAATCAGTTGTATAATTCCGAAATAAGTTATATTTGACCACATTTCCTTCTAATAGAAAAAAGCCAAACAATTGGTGTAATGCGTTGGTATATGGCTTTGAGTGATTGATACTATCGTCCGTTACTTAGGTAATTGCATTACTTAAACTATTATCATTTCAGAACTAATGACTGGCTACTCCTCTATATTAAATTCTAGAGATAATCAAAAATAAACAGAAAGTTAGCCTCGGTATACCAAGGTATAAAATATATATATTGTTGATCAGCATGACGAACTGATTTAATATAAATGGCTATATCCGTTTGTCTATCTATCTGTTAAATGCTATCTCCTCCTACAGTTGTAAACTTTGCACGAAGTCTTTATATACATTTAGGCAGCACATTTGACGTAATCGGATGACTATAACATATAGCTGCCATAGGAACGATCGGTCCAAAGACTAGTTCTAGAATAAAAAAAACTTTTTTATTTTTAATTGTGGCATCTTCAAACTGAATATTTATTAATTTAATAAATTTTTACAAAATTCAGAGAAATTTGATCAAAATCGGACGACTATATTGTATAGATGCCATATTATATTCTCTATTTTATTGTTTTGTCGAATTTGGTTCCAAAATGAGCGAAACTGAAGTCAATTCTAACTTAAAAATATATTTCTAAATAAGCCCAAAAATTGGCAACTGAATCGGGGTTCTAAGCTGATACTTGTTTGAACGATCTTCTAAACCCGCCTAGCGAACCAGAAGCAAACAAAAAATCTGAAGCACCACTGTTGCGAATTTTAAGAGATTTGCAGCCCTGATATTTATGTAATGGGTTCGTACAGGCAATACAAACATATGGTCAAAATTATAATACCCTGAGCAACTGAACAACTGAACAAAAAAGAGTAAATAAAGGGATGTTTACATGTTCAGAGTAGAAAGCAAATATATTTTGTTCACTCACTTATAAACTGAACAGTAAAATACAGAAACTAAAAAATTCGAGATATCTATTCAAAAATCCTAAACAATGTCAAAAGTAGGTCGATCCCCGATTTTCTCAAACCATGGACGGATTGACTTGAGTACAAACTTACAAATTTCGGAATTATTGTATTGATCCCGTCTTTAGCGCATAATAAGCCTCAACAGCACACGGGATTCATTTTAGCTTGCTTGAGAATGATGGTTCTCCCAAAACTACTCTAATCTACTGAAAATAGAGAGGCGTTGTTATCTGAATGAGCGTGGCGTCAATTAATGTAGCCGAACGGTCAATCGTTATGTAAAGAAAGTGAATAGCTCACTTTAGAAATCGCTCTCCATTTTTTTCGCTCGTTCGCTTTGACATTAAATAGCCTTACTTACTTAAATCTCCAAGCAAGATTATTTGATTTTCAAGAAGGATCCAAATTTGAAATGAGTCTTTTCACATTGCTACAAGAACACATATCCATACCTACTACCCGTAAGTTCAGACTAAAACCACTACCGTGTTAAAGTATTTCCTTGAAGACGTATGCTGATGTGCAATCGGATCAACACGTACCTATTGTTGAATTTTTACAAAACCTGACCTCGAGCCTGATAAATCTATATAAATTTTAAAGGGTCGCCAAAAAAACCAACTCTAAAAGTTTACATGAATATAATTTCTCAAAATATTTCTATAAATAAAACTATGAACAAATATTACTTGAAGAGCATCATCAGTTCATATTTTGTAAGAAATTCGAGACCCTAAAATTTGGCGCCTCTAAAAATTGGATTCGTTGGTACCGAAATTTCGGAATACATTAAATTTAAACTCGAAAAAAAAAAGGATGCAAAGGTTTCATGTTTAAATAACACAAAACACATCATATACAACTTACGCTATTGTAACTGCTAGCTAGCGGAATAAGTTTAATTTTTAGTGTGACCCTTTAGCATAAAATACCACTAAACTTAAAAACGGTCACTCTGTTTTGTCAGCTGAGGTTTGTTTAGATTTGAAATTGATGGATTGATTGATTGAAATCACCGATGGAATAGAACGTATTTTTTTGTATTGGCTTTCGCACTGGTGACAAATTTTAAGCCTTGTGTGTCATTCTTGGCTGAAAGAGGGTATATTGATTTTGTCACTTTTTTGGTAACGTATTAAAGACTGCATTTTGGAGACTTTAGTGTCATAAATAATTAATATAATTATTTCGTAACCCTAGTTAACTAATCAGTTAACCCTTATCATCCTTCGAAATATTTATGTGGAATATTTCTGATCTAGATCAACATTTTCAATCTGTGATAAGATTGTGCAATTACTTGTCACGAACCTTTCAGGAAAGAAATGTTTTTTTGTGTGTGTGTATGTTTGTTGAAAACCTCAAAGGAAAAACCTTAAGTCATAGAAAAGCAAACAAAAACAATTATAACAACAACTACAACACTCCAGCGACTAGGTTTTTACATATCCAAGCGCATGCTATAAACAATAAACAAAACGGCAACAACAAAAACGATAACGTTTAAACAAAACAACGGCGCCCAGCATAGGCAGCAGGCAAACCCACTCGAGCAGACAAAATGCCAAAGGCATTTGAGTGCACACGAACACAAACATTGGAGCAGGCACACACACACACACACGCGCATGGAGCTAGAATATCACTCATACGACCCCATAGCCCGCAAATGAGTAAATGAGTGGAAAAATCAGCAGCGGCTTGCGAGAGTCGACGACAACGAACGTCCGCCGCACTAAACTTAGCCGGCGCTTACTTTAAGCGTTCAGTTGTCGAGCAACCCCTGAATAAAACGCAACCGGCCTCACTTTAAGGTCTGACGGTTGACTTTAAATTGAATAGAAAAATAGCAATTGTGAAAACTCAACAAGTGATGTGAATCTGTGAAGAAAAAATATTAGAACAGAATTTTTATAAAAAAAAAAAAAAATATAGGACAGCCATCGGATACAATTCGCGTGTGGGTCACATCGTTTATATTATAGATTTTTGTGTTTTTTTTGTACGCTACGGGATTTTCCATCGCTGGTCGTTTGTGTGTTTTGAGTTTAACACTTTTTATATCCACAAAAAAGGAATTTATTTGTGGGAAGCGTGCGACCACAGCAAGATGTCATTCGATATAGCCATTGCCGATCAGATGCGGATTGCATTGAAGTAAGTTACACCCCTTTGTGGTTGAGATTCCGGAAAATTGACTGTTACTGGAAAAGTAAAAGTTTATTAAGTGTTTTTGAATGAAATTAAAGGATAATCTGGAAAATTATAAGATTGGGTCTTCCGGGCTTGGGCTTAAGATGGGATCATGCCGACTATTTTTCAGCATTTATAAAAAAAAATTACAAATAATATATGCCCACGCACGCATAGTCAAAACAGTTTAAGCACGGCCCGCCAATTTTATTATTTTTGGAATTTGGTTCTGGATTGCTAGTCTACGCTTTAGGTGGATTGCAACTTTATGACAAAACAACGACTCAGTAATATATATTTTTTTTTGCAAACGAAAGCACACGCTTACATTTAAAGCAGCATACATAAAACAGAAAATTAGGGTCGCACTCGATTTTAATTGGAACTTTACATACTGCACTTTTTGCTGTGCTATAGTTACTATTTCTTTATCACGTTGTTTCGTGCATCGTTAGGCAAGCACGAACACTCACGAAAATCGCGCAAATCTTCATTTTGTAACCAGCATTAGTAGTTGCTAGTAGAAATAAGCCCAAGGTTTAAGTTCGAACCCAAATTCTTTTTTTATTGAGTATTCGACATGACGCACACAGAAAAATTGATCGAATAATAGCCCAAAAGCCAGAAGTCATTTGTCTTAATTGGAAGGTCATTAATATCTAGAAATAACAGATGTTTGAGAATATAGGTGGTACTTAACATGATTCATTACATGATTCATTCAATTCTGACTTAGTTTGAATAGGAGTTGAGCAAAAGCCGTGCAGTTTTTGTTGGCACATCGTGACACGTCGTGCCACATCGTGCAAGGATAAGACAGAAACAATTAAGAAGAATCCACATTTGAATTTGAGAATATGATATGGTAGTGTTTTGATTTTGTATTAAAAGAATTAAAGTACATATTTAGATTGTTT
Source organism: Lordiphosa mommai (assembly GCA_018904225.1). NCBI lineage: Eukaryota > Metazoa > Arthropoda > Insecta > Diptera > Drosophilidae > Lordiphosa > Lordiphosa mommai. The sequence continues at coordinate 65,128 of JAEIFT010000594.1, forward strand.
CATTTGACTTCTAATTTTTAAAGTTTTATTTGGACTCCATTGATTTTTATATTCTTCAAAACGAATTTTTTGGTTTTCTTTGATAAACATTACACTAAGCAACAGTCAAAAATCTTAAAAAATAATTTTTATATGAATTAAGGTTTTCAACAATTTTTGTAAATTTTTTCGGTATAAAATTTATTTAAGAACTTTCGAAATTGTGCTTGAAAAAATCTAGATAATTTTTTTTTAGTGTATTTTAATTTTTTAAATTTTTTCAGAATTTTTTAAGTAAAATTTTTTTGGCTGTGATTTTTTTTTTTCAAATTATAGTGGAGGCTGGCTTGTAAAAAATTTAAAATAAACTTAATCATAAAAAAAGAATCAAGAATTCCGAACTTAAACAGGGGAAATTCAAGTACAAACGATCTCAAAAGCTGACTAAGTTCGAAATTTCCAAATCTGAGAACAAAATTCTCACTTCAAGTTCGTTTTTAGATTATAAAGTCCTTTTAACTTGAAACCAAATGTTTTCTATGACATTATTATTTTCTAACTATTATGTTTTAAAATGGAATACTGATTTCTGCGTGATTCAAGGAAAATGTAATAAAAATGTCTTTAAATTTTAAGAACAAATCGGTCTAAATTCAATCATGGATATACTTAAATTTAGAATGACATTTTTTTGGGTATACATTCCAATTCAAAACTCTAGCTTTTATTCATACGAACAGTCAAACGACGGATATGAGCGTTAAAATGGTCTAAACGCTACAAAGAATATTTTGCGGTTGCTGTTCGATCAATCGATAAGTAATACTCATGTCACACTTGTCTAAGAAACTTACCTTAATCTTATTCGGTGTTGATTACCCAGAAAAATCCACTACTGTTCCCTGGTATCAGGTGAATCCAAGTAAACTCTCAAGTTACAAAAAAGGTGCAGGTATCCCTATGCGGAAATTTATGGTACATATGTATATCTTAGGTGACTTGAAGTAATCTTCAACCAACTTTCGATATTCAATGGCAGTAAAGGGTCTCATTTTCATTCATGTGACTATTTAGAAAGAGAGCTGATGAAATATAAAGCATTGTAACAGAACTACTAAGAATAGGCAATGCACACAAAAACTAACAATGACTAAAATGCTCGCCCCTGTACTCAATGAGTACTTGAAAAACCTTAATTTGAAGCAGCTGGTAGTGAAACTCTTTCACCTGAAGACAAGGGTGCAAACTAAGTGATTAGTCCTTGACGAGAATTCAGTTGGAAAGAAACCCGCAGCTCTGTGGAACAATCGCTTGTTCAGATCTGGCAAATCAAAAAACCCAAAAGAACAAAGCTAAATTAACAATTCAATGAGCTTTTTAGTAATTGTTTGTTTTTGTATGCATTTGCTATTCTTCTTTATTTCAAGTATTTCTATTACAATTCCGCTTTCAGTCCCTGTCCTTCCAAACTTTTAAAAATAGAAACCTAATTAAAATTTTAAATTTTTTGCGATACTTGGACTCTGACGCATTATACTCTGACAGAAATCAACTGATAAATACTGTTCAATCAAAAGGAAAATCGGATTTTTAAAGTTTAATTTTCTTACTCATTATATGCCAATTGCAAACTGAACTTTAGAAAAAAACAAAAAAAAATTCCGGTGCTGAATAAAAGTTTACTTGAGCTTCTTGTTGTCATAGATTGATTTATAGGTGAAGGAGTTAAGTTGTAATTAAAATGATCTTTCACATTGTTCTTCAATATTCACTGTGCAAATTAAAATCTTATGATATTTGTTTCGACACAGAAAAAAAATCATTTAAAAGTTTTCTCAAATAAAGCTTACATTTCTCACCTAATTAAATTGTTCGACATTTGCTATCAGTTGCAGTTTTGAATTGGCATTAAAATCTATCAAGTTCAATTGCCCTCGACCTCTGTAAACTGTCGTTGTGGCTCAATTTTGATGTCTTATCATCTTGAGTTTACACTAGTAAAAATTATAGATTAAACTTGAACGGACAATAATTTTTTTTTTGAAAAAGGCAAAAAAATATAATAAAAAAGTAAGATAGTTGATCAAATCCGACTTTAATATACTCTGTACCAACCAGAGTTTGTATATAACTGATTTTTTTTAAGTTTAATGCCTCCCAAACTGTAAGAATGCTGCCCGTAATAAATAAATTTCTTTACCACTTCACTGTCAAACTCATTGTAAGGAATGAATCATTGAATAAAGACGCTTCTTAAAAACTATATTTACATTCGCTTTATTTTACGACTTTAAGAAGTGTTGAAATCAGTAATTGATTCCGTATCGAATTTCGGTTTCGGTAAGTCGCAAAATGAGTGTTTCGGTTAAAGGTTCCGAACAGTTATCCAGATTTTTATTTCTGTATACCATTACATTCCGGATAAGCTAACTTTTTTAAAGAAATATGGGCTTATGTACCTATTAATCTCATATGGAATTTTTTTAAGAAGTTAGTTTAATTAATTCATTTTGTTTCTTTACATAATACCCAGCTCAAAATACAAGAAAAAGATAAAAATTGCGAGTATTCTTCAAAAAAGTGTCGTGTATGTGTCGTGTCTTAAATAACATAACGGTAGACTTCAAATTTCTTTTGGAATATTTCGTTTCTCTTTGAATATTCAATTGTTAAAATTGGAATCGGGTTTCAGAATGAGAAAATGCGCGGAGATTTGGCTAGAAACTCGAAAATTTATGAACAAAAACATTTTCTCAAAATTGAAAATATATTTCAGAGATCATTAATATCATAAAACATTTAATAAATAAATAAAAGATAGAGAAAGAGACAATATCAGCAAAACCGAATAAATTTTAATCACGCCCTTAGCAGGTTAAGGATGAATTTTATACACAAATAGTGCGCAAGAAAATAATATTGTTCATTCAATAGTTAAGCACGAAGGCGGAATTGTAATGGTATGGGGGTGCTTTGCAGCCTCTGAAGTTAACAAATGGGGTTTTATAGAAATGAAAATGAGCAAGGAATTTTATATAAACATTTTAATTGAAAAACTGGCACTCAGTGCTAAATATAGTTGATATAACATGATAACGACCCAAAGCATTCGTCATATGAGTCCCAAAAAACCTATTTGACACCAACTGGAAAAATATTTCAAAACATTACACAAAATCATAGAACTATCAAAAACAAGCTTAAGAACAGAATGGGCAAACGGTTCTGGTATAATTCGGCCTAGTTGAAATTAACCAATTAAATGTTGAGTTGTAGGAAAGCTATACAAATCAAATTTTCGCTAAGTGTATGCCTTGAAGTAAAAGCATTAAAAATCTAAGTCTGTGCAAGCTACTCTCTTGCGTCAAAAGTCTGGCCCACAAAGCTGGATTATCAGCTTACGACGAGATGTACAATATAGAGAAGTCGAAAATCCGGGTCTTATTATTAACTCACAAGTGATAAGACCTAGTATTGTTTTCTATAAGAAAGTGTCTTCTTTATTTTGTTGTTATTCTTAAATAGAAATAAATGCATCCGCATTGTCTGCAAGTCTCAGTGTCTGACACTTGGTGAAAGCATTAGATAACCTAAAACTTTTTGACCTTTTCGTAGATGACTCACCCTGATGTACTTAGCACCTTGCACTTCTTCGAAGGCAATTTCATATTTGACAAGACTTTAAATACAATTAATAAAATTTAAACATATTTATGTACAATTTGTGGCTGGGTGTGATAACAGCACAACACAACGATTCAATGTTGTTTGCTTTACTCATTATAAAATATCAATATCAAACTAAGTATTGTACGTACACATACATAGTACAAGATTGATAAGATTTCCAGCGTGGTGCTGGTGGTGCACTTACGGTAGTCATTTGGGTGCGAGGAGGTGAGGTCGGCTTTTTCCTTTCAACTGGAAGCTATTTAAATCACAGATATTGGTAAAGAATTTTCAATTAAAGTTTATTGATCAGTAATACGTTTTGATTTTACGATTTGTTAAATTAAGCATTTCTGACTTATTTCGTAGACTTGGCCATGACACAGCAAAAATAACACACAATTTGGTGACTTTTTGAGGGAAAATCTTTTTTGTCCATAGATCACGTGTATTTTGGCAAATGCCAAGGCCTTTAAAGTGCCAAACAAGCTGAAAATTGCAAGCAGACAAATAAACAATCAACAAGAAAATGTGCATAGAGAACAGGTCTGAGTTCAATGGCCAAAAGTAGTGTCAATATTTTATGTTTGGGAAATACTTGGGGCGGCTTTTTTTTTTTATTTAAATTAAATCAGCATTTTTTCTGATGAGCATTAAGCATTGGCAAAGATAAGTTAACGTTTTATATATCATATTTAATCTCTGTAATTTTGGCACAGTTTGACAAGCATCTTTTTTCGCAGTCCGAGGGAGGGAACTTTTCTATCAGAAAATATTGTTTTTAATTTAATTATATTATATATTATTAATTATTATATTTTAATTATTATATTTTTATTATTATATTATTATATTATTAATATTATTTTATTTTTTTTTTTTATTATATTATTATATTATTATATTATTATATTATTATATTATTATATTATTATATTATTTTTTTTTATAATTTTATATTATTATATATATATTAATATAATATATATATATATTATATTATTATATATTATATTATTATATTATTATATTATTATATTATTATATTATTATATTATTATATTATTATATTATTATATTATTATATTATTATATTATTATATTATTATATTATTATATTATTATATTATTATATTATTATATTATTATATTATTATATTATTATATTATTATATTTTATATTATTATATTATTATATTATTATATTATTATATTATTATATTATTATATTTTATATTTTTATTATTATATTATTTATTATTATATTTATATTATTATATTATTATATTATTATATTATTATATTATTATATTATTATATTATTATATTATTATATTATTATATTATTTTTTTTTTTTATATTATTTTTTTTTTTTTTTTTTTTTTTTTTTTTTTTTTTTTTTTTTTTTTTTTTTTTTTTTTTTTTTTTTTTTTTATTACGTAAACAATTGTTCTGCCAAAAGCGCCTCGCGAACAATTGTTTTGCACCGATTCCGTATATTGCCGAAACTTCTAAATTTCCAAGGGTCGCGAACTGACAAAATTACTTTTTTATACATTCCCTCTAGCACAGCGTTCATGAAGAGCAAGTCAAAAAATTGAGAGTGTATTGGTGTGCGAATATAATGCGAAGCAAACCGGCTCTGACCTACTTCACTGAACGCTTGGCAGCCACTGATTGGTTTTGCGGATTTTTTTACTCTCTTAGCGAAGGGCTCGGCATTCGTTCGAATCGTGTCTGTGTGAGTTGCCGAATGTGTTCGTACACCAGGCGGTATGGGGGATAAACTCTGTTCTAGGACTTGAATCACGATGATGAAATGTTCTTTAAATCTCATGGATAATAAAATAGCATTAGAAATTTGATTTATTTTTCTTATACTTTAAAATAAAACTGTTAAATGTAGAAGCTTATCAATAGTTATCGAGAATCTTTGAAGACTAAATATTAAAAGTACTTCACTTACAAATTCTACATGTTCACATCAAACTGTGCGATTGCAATCTATGATACCAATGACCGCGCCCCAAATTCACCCTGCATTCGATTTTCTTCGTCTCCATTTCATTTATTTTGCATTACTTTACACTTGGTTGCATGATTTTGATAAATGGCAAATTTTTAATATTTTTTCTTTCGTATTTTTTTTTTTTGGCAAAACAATATTCAATGCGCTCAAGCAAAATGCCAATGACCTGCATTCAATGTTGATGCATGAAAATATTGATTGATTTTTGAAAACATTTCATTTATCTTTTGAATGGCAAATGAAAATATTTTCAGCTGCTAGTTATTAATATTTTGTTGTTTGTTGTGTGGAAAATTAAAAAAAAAGAACCAAACTTCCGCTGTGACGAATAACATTAAGGTACCAAATTGATGCTTTACACTGCCACATAATGGCTTAAAATGTTGCACCTGTTTGGCGATGAGACCACTCAACTGAAAGCCGAATGGGGCAAGCGTAAGCGCAAAGTGTACTTTAGGCAGCTTTAAAATTATTGAAGATGTGTTGCATTTTTTAAAAAGTTGGCTCCCAATACAAATTTCAATATTTGTCATATATTTGAGGTCACTGTCCCCACAGTCTGACAGCCTTATGTTAATGCTTTCATTTAATGTTAATAATAACATTTTATGTTAATAATAACATTCTTTGTTAATAATAAAATTTTATGTGAATAATAACATTTTATGTCAATAATAACATTTTATGTTAATAATAACATTTTATGTCAATAATAACATTTTATGTTAATAATAACATTTTATTTTAAAAATAACATTTTATGTTATTAATAGCATTTTATGTTAACAATAACATTTTATGTTATGTTTTATTTTTATAATAGCATTTTATGGTAATAATAACATTTTATGTTAATAATAACATTTTATGTTAATAACAACATTTTATGTTAATAATAACATTTTATGTTAATAATAACATTTTATGTTAATAATAACATTTTATGTTAATAATAACATTTAATGTTAATAATAACATTTTATGTTAATAATAAGATTTTATGTTAATTATAAAATTTAATGTTAATATTAACATTTTGTGATTTAATTAAAAGTTTTAAATAATCCTTTCCCTGAGTAACAGTAAGGGTTAAAAGCCCCACAAATATTCTGAAATGTACCCAATATAATCCTAAACAGTTTGAGTCCAAGTAGGTCATTACTTTATAGTTTAATCTTTTCACTTTTGTAAGTTTAATTAACATATCACTTAGATTGTCATATTGTATAAACTGTGATCTATGATTTTGACCTGTAATCCCAGTGGTTGCCATTCACTCTCACTCGCACAATTCCTAACCGCGCACAACTTAATTTCAATTCAGTTTATTGTCAATTAAGGAAGCAAAAAATAAAAATTTTTCTGTTTAACAAAATAATTATTATATAACTATTTTGATCTTAGGGGCTGACCTTGACCATCATTGAAAATGGAATCTTGTAATTAGCACTCGATATCTATAATTCACACATCTATGATAGAGGTGCATCTTAATCAACATTAACAAGATTTCAACTCAAACCGCGCCAAGGTTGTAGAATAACGATGAAGAAGAAGAAGAAGCTTCCAGCCAGCTGCTAATTAATTGACGCCTCTGTTTACTACTCAACGTTGTACTCGGCAGTTGGAATGAATTGTGGCCATATAAATTGTGTATGCGAAATCTAGAATTTGTATATCGTTGAAAACGAATCGGTCTGTTGTAGATCTACTCACGCGTCGTTTCGAGAGCACGTTTCTATATCGAAACGCACTTGAAATTTTAAATGGAGGCACGCCTCCGGGCAATGCGCGAATTTGTGGGAATCGCTAAGGGAATATTGGTTTATGATCTAAAAAAAAATTTCCAAATTGTATTATTTATTCCTCAACTATTTGCTTAATCTATTTATATTTTGTTATTTGTTTACGCGCTAATAGAAAATTCGCAAACAAATACTAGAATTTTGTTTACAAACAAAAAACGATGATAGGCCAAAACACTTAAGTTATGACTTTGGATTTGTTTGTCATTTAAAGTAAACTTATGCTCTAACATTTTCCCTTGCAGCTATGTCAAATTCAAGACGAAACAACAGCGCCTGCGCAGCAATGACAAAGTCATCGCCGATACGGTTTATGGCAAAGTGAAGGGCGTCAAATGGCAATCGATCTATGGCAATAATTACTATAGCTTTGAGGGTATACCCTTTGCCAAGCCACCTGTGGGCGAGTTGCGCTTCAAGGCTCCCGTGGAACCAGAGCCCTGGACTGAGGTAAAGCGTTGTACACGCGAGCGTTCTAAACCCTGTCAGGTGAACATTGTCATGAAACAGGTGCAGGGCAGCGAGGATTGCTTATATCTCAATGTGTACACAAGAGAGGTGAGTAACTCGGTTAATAATATTCTCAAAAATTTTATAAATAATGTAATTTGTGAGAATACGAAAAAAAGAAATTATGCAGGTGCTCGTTTTAACCTATCTTTTCGATAGATTATAAACAAGATATTTGTTTACGCATAACGCTATCGATTGGCCTCTTTTAATTAAAAGTTTGTCATTTTTTAGCAAAAACTTTTTTTAAACTGTTTGTAGTACGGTCACACTGACTTTTGTTGACATTATCTATATAGAAAAATCAACAGAAAAATGGAATTAACTTGTCTGGCGTTGACGAAACAAAAAAACCATTGGGTGCCAAACATCTGTTTTTAATTGACCTTCTCGAGGTTCGAACTGGAGCGAAGGGCGTCAGCAATAAAATGATTTCCGTTCCAATAATAAGACCGAAAGCTTCTTAAACGTGGAACCTACGATGCTCAAGCGGAACAGTCGCCACATGACCAGTTTTACCGAAGAAACAAGCGACCATTTGCTTCGAAATGCTTCTTCCATGAGCGACTTTCGTTGGATTTGGCTCGTCTTCGAAGACCCACACGTTCGATTGCTGTTTTGTTTCGGACTCATAATCATAGATCCATGATTCGTCACCTGTGAAGATCTTATAAACGTCTTTTGAAACACCGCTATTATATTTTTGCAAAATTTCTTTGCACCAATCCACACGAGCCTTTTTTTGAGCGATTGTCAAATTGTGCGGGATCCAACGAGAACAAACCTTTTTTACGCCCAGGTGTTTATGCAATATCGAATGTATACTGATGGAAGAAATGCGCAAGGATGCCTCTATTTCACGGTATGTCACATGACGATCTTGCATTATCAGTTCTCGCACGGCATCAATGTATTCTGGCACAACGACTGTTTTTGGACGACTTTCACGACCTTCGTCTTCGACCGACCGTCGCCCGCGATTGAATTCATTAAACCAATTTTTCACAGTGCTATAGAATGGTGCTTCATCGCCATACAAAGATTTAAGTTCATCGTTGCACTCTTGTCGTGATAGTCCACGTCGAAAGTTGTAAAAAATGATTGCACGAAAATTTTCACGAGTTAATTCCATTTTTCTGCCGAGGTAAGTTTTTGATTAATCGTTAATCGATATCAAACGTGGTCACACATGAAAGAGTTGTATGTAGCTTTTATCGATAAAAGTCCAAACTTTTTTTGGAAAAAGGCCAATTGGTCCTAAGATGGCTAGAAGTGACCAAGGCCAGAAACTTAAATAGCAACCCACGTAATTTTATTAGTTATTAATTGAATACTCTTCTGACCTTCTGATCTCGCGATGAGCTTGGTAGTAGACATACGGATGGAACAAAGAAAAAGCTGACCAAGCCTAAAATTTATTTAAACTTGTCTTTAATATGGTGAATTGAAAATTCGAATGAACAAAATCGAAAAAAATGTGCATCTTAGTTTCTATAAGTTTTTTATAAAACTTAGATTTTTGAACATTTAAAGTACCTTGAAAATTACACTTTCTAAACGATATACTTCCTCTCACTATTTTAGTTATATCCGCAAAAGCCGCTGCCCGTGCTCGTCTGGATCTATGGCGGTGGCTTCCAAATGGGCGAAGCCTCACGTGATCTCTACAGTCCTGATTACTTAATGATGGAACATGTTGTCTTAATTTCCATCTCATATCGCCTGGGTGCCTTGGGTTTTCTCAGCCTAGACGATGCTGATTTGGATGTGCCAGGCAATGCGGGCCTCAAGGATCAGGTAATGGCTCTTCGTTGGGTCAAGCGTAATTGTCATTTCTTTGGCGGCGATCCGGATAACATCACGGTGTTTGGTGAGAGTGCAGGAGGTGCTTCTACACATTACATGACGCTCACGGAACAGGCACGTAATCTCTTTCACAAGGCTGTGATTATGTCGGGATCGGTCATGTCACCTTGGTCTCTGATACCGCAGCTCAATTGGGCCCATCGACTGGCTCAGGCCACAGGCTATACGGGCGAGCAGAATGATCGTCAAATTTTGGCTCATTTGAAAAAGATCAAAGCCAGCACCATGCTGAAGGTGGCCGAGGATATTATAACCATGGAGGAGCGTCATCAGCGTAAGGTGATGTTTAGTTTTGGTCCCACCGTCGAGCCATATAAGTCGTCGCATTGCGTAATACCCAAGCCACCGTTGGAAATGATGCGCAACTGTTGGGGCAATCAAATACCCATGGTGGTGGGTGGCAACTCATTTGAAGGATTGCTCATGTTTCCCGAGGTACGCAAGTGGCCGGAGCTGCTCTGTCAGCTGGGTGATTGTGAGTATCTACCACCAACTGATGCCGGTCTGAATGAGGAACAACGTCGGGCCTTTGGCAGGCAATTGAAGACGTTATATTTTGAAGACAAGCAGCCCAGTCAGGAATCGTTACTCGAATACAGTGATGTAAGTTGGTTAAATCTTTCACTTTTGAATAAGATTTCTTTGATCTAACCTTCTTTTTGAATTTCCCCTTTCAGCTCTTCTCGTACAAATATTTCTGGCATGGCATTCAGCGCACCCTACTCTCTCGCGCCCATTATGCAGCCCAGGCACCCACGTTCCTATATCGCTTCGATTTCGATTCCAAGCACTTTAACATGATGAGGATTATCACCTGCGGTCGCAAAGTGCGTGGCACTTGTCATGCGGATGATTTATCATATTTATTTTACAATGCGGCTGCCAAAAAGCTGAAACGTCGCACGGCCGAGTTTAAGACCATCAGACGGTTGGTCTCCATGTTGGTACAGTTTGCCACATGTGGCAATCCCAACATCCCCCTGGTCACGCACGATGAGACAGCAACTGGGAAACAGTCCCAAATCTGGTCACCCATTTCACGGGAAGATTTGGTATTCAAGTGTTTGAACATATCCCACGATGTGCAGGTCATTGATTTGCCTGAAGCCGAAAAGTTGCGTCTTTGGGACAGTATGTATATGGACAAACGACTCTTGTACTAAAGGTGATGCTCTCGAATGTGTCCTTAGACTGTATGTAGTCATAAAATTTGCATAAACTGGCCCCGACGTGGCCTTAAAAACGCATCAAATACTTGTAAATAATAACATTTTACAATTCATAACATAACTAGGCATAATAACTAAGGGCCGACATCTTAGCTTGTACATGGCGCTATCTTAGAGATAACAGAGTAAATTATTAGTTTATCTGACACATAGCAGCTATCTAGAAGATGAGAAATCGGGACTTAAGGATATACAAATCAAAACGGATCTGTTATATTTTTATTTCAATTTTATGAAATGGCCATAAGCAAATACATATAATTATATATATATAAAATATTTACTATTTGCAACTATTGTGTGAGGGGGAAAATGTAAAGCAAAATATTTATAAAGATTATGGTAATAAAATGAATTTAAAAATATGTTTTATTTTTTTCTTACTATTACTACGTTTATGCACAAATAAAAAAAGCATGATTTTTGCCCTTCAACGTATGCTATGTTATTGAATATAAAGAATAAAGGAAAATATTTATTTTTTAGTAACCTTAACAATTATTATTTTTGAATGCTCAATGAGGATTATGTAAGATGCTGCCATAACTGACTTTAAATTATCTCGTTCCAAAAAATAATAATTGAAGAAAATAAAGTTTGCATTATCCGAGGGGCAAAAAGGCATTAATTTTTTATAAGCATAAACGTAGTATATGTCAACAAAAATATTGTTAAGTCCATAATCCCGCTATATATTTTAACCCCCAACTACCCAATGAGTTCAGTTTGTACAGTCTTTTCTCTTTGCCTCGGCTCGATAAAATTGTACTATATTCAATTGTGAAAAGTTGGGTTCCAATAATGAGACTTGTCAAATATTCAATTAAAGGAAGCGAGAATCAGCTTAAAGCAGACCTGGAGAGCTGAAGGGTACTTATATAATGAAAGAAGAGAGTACAAAATCGGAGATGTTTAAAGGCCTCCGAAAGATCTTAGCCTGCATAATATGCATTATATTCCCAGATAAATGCAGAAGAAAATGCAAATTTGTAACCAAATATAATAAAATTTGTTTGTTATTTTGTCATGCAAAATCATAAAAGCATTTTTTCGTTATTTAGTTACACATCATTATAAATTTCTTACACCATTATAAATTTCTAACCATAATAAAAAAGCAAACAAAAAGCCTTTAAATGATATAAAGATACGCTGAAGTAATTGTAACGATTAAATTCCCGCTAGAGATGGGCGCGGGACGTGAATTTTCGGGATTCCAGCGGGACCCGAAAAAATCTCTGGGATTGAATTTAAAATTTAGCGTCCTAATCGGGACGGGTCGGAACAGACTGGGGTTGGAATCGGCATGGGACGGGATTAGTTTTTGATTCCGAAATTTTTCGGGTCGCAATTTATTCTTCGGGTCCCGGTCTATTTTTTGGACCCGCTTTTAAAAAAGTTCTATATCGAACTAATTGAATGGTCACACTAACACACAAATGAACAAAGACGGTGATATTGACTTGAAACTGTCATCATCCAAATTGGAAATGTGAAAATTGTAGAAGTCAATAACAAGCATGTGGATTTTGTGTTTTTCCTAAGATATGTTAGCAATGTAGGCCATGTTAATCAGTTCCTTTTCACAAACACAATTTTAAATTCATTTCAAATCATCAAAGAAAACGCATACTGACTTTTGATGAATATGGTGATTTTTTTTCGCCGTTTCTTTATAATGTATACGCAGTCTGGTCTTCCTAACTAACAGTAAAAAGTTGAGTTTGATCTGTCCAGTGGTTTAAAAGTTATTCCATCTAGATCATTGATCTAGCAGTCAGATTCGGCTGGTTTCGACAAATATGTAGCTTATATTAGAATAAAATCCATGTGCCAACTTTCGGGATCTGATTCCGTGTTCGGAACGGAATGAAATTGAATTTAACATTTCGGGTTGGGATTGGGACGGGTCGGGACAACCTAGTGTCGGGATCGGGGCGGGACTGAATTTAAAATTTGGTTCGGCATCGGGTCGGGATAGACCAGAGTCAAAATCGGGACGGGATCGAATTTTTCTAAAAATAAAGGAGTGTGAATCGTGGGGCAAACGGAACGAGCGAAGCTCTTTACGAAGAAAAATCAGAATCAAAAAAAATATTCAGAGGTCGAAAATATCTCTCTCCACTTTAAAGTGTTGTAAAACTAACTGTTATTCTCAAACACTTTAAATCCATATTTTTAGTGTTTTTAAGTTCTGGTCTGTAGATTCAATCGCAGATGGAATTTTGTTTTTAATACTTGTCAATTACCTCGATAGACCTGATAACTCTTAAGAAAACATATTTTTTATATATAATAATATCGATTATTTTGTCATCAAAATATTAATATTGAAATTTTACTTTTTAAATATCGAAAAAATATCGATATAGATATTTTTTAAATATCCGTCATCCCCGCTTTATATGGTGGGAGATGCTTCCTTCTTCTGTTTGGTACAGAATATAAAAAATCGATATAAAGAAATATTTCCCTCATCATATTCTATCTTGATTTTCATAATTATATTTAAGATATTCTACGCAGAAGATGATATGTCGTAATTTTATTACACTTGCCCCACATGAGCCACAAATCCCAGTTCTGCACATAGTTTGTTAGTTGTCATAAGATAGTTTGACTTCACGGTCAAAAATTGGGAATTTAATGAAAACTTAACGCTATTTTTGAGTAATGATAGTTTAGAAGTAAGTGAGTGATATGGCAAAACATCTGCTATAGGGCTTTAAAACTAACAATGTTACTTTCTCTAACACAAAGCTCGACATTGATCGAATTATTTATGTTGTTAAGCGGGCCTGCGTACGCGTTTAGACACAGAAGCCATACCAAAGCCCCGCCATAAAGTATGCAACATTTTATGATATTAAAAATACTTAAATGCTCAAACATGACAATATTAACACCTGCGTGCACACACACACACACAAACGCATACATATAACAAAACCAAAAGCCTGTGCACACCTGTCCATAAACCACACACACACACACACAAACTCAAACATATTTCAGCATTTCATCGGGTCGTCATCAAGCGAGAAGTTGTTTTAGCGCAACAACAACAAAATCAACCACAATATTTTGTTTATGTATGTGTGTGTGTGTGGCAACTTCAAAGACCTCTAAACACATAATACACCTCACCTCTGCCACACGCTATTATTTGTAATTAAAAACTTTCACGTGCCTAACATACACGAAGCTTTACATATGTGAGGCATTCGTTGACCTTTGCCCACCCACCAGAGTAATTTGCAATGTATTTATTATTACATTTTGTTTACGTTGGCAATTTTTAATTATTTTGTTGTTGCAGTGGTTTTTGTTATCTATACAGAAATAAATGATAATTTATTGTTTGCTTAAGCTTTTTTTTTTTTTAAAAAAAAGCTTGTTTCTGATTGAGCCTAGAAGTAGGCAATGTTTCGACTTATTTCAGCTAGAGATGGGCGCGGGACGAGACCCGAACACAAATGGGGGATCGGTACGGTGAAAGTATAAAAATCGTAATTAATCATCCCAACATTTATATTCTTGTACCGGATTTTTATACTCGTTACTTATAGAATAAAAAGGCTATACTTATACTATTACTAACGTTTGAGAAATCCAAACAGATTGAGGTTAAGATCGGAATGGAGCGTCATTGAATTCCAAAATAAAGGTTGGAATCTAATAGGAATGGAACTAAACGTGATAGTCGGTATTTCGGAGTCGGTCTGGACGGTATCAAATGTAATTTCCAGCGCCTATAACTGATTCAAATAAAAGGTTGTTGACACAACTAACTAAAAATACATTGATTAACCTGTGGCCATCATAACCATAACAGTTCTTCCCCCTTTCTTGCGTAATTTCTTTAGAAACTTTTGTTATAAATTCAAACCATTTCATTTTAGTAAAAACTTAAACCTCTTGTTTTCCCTCCCCCCTCCAATTAAATCAGCAGACATGTGTGAGGTCTGTCTAAAAGTGTGTCAAAAGTTTATTCTCAACTTTAAAAATCACAGACAATAGTTTTGGGGTGTCACGTGTCGAGAATGTGGAGCGATCCAAATCATCCCCTGCTGCTGTTGCCTTGTATCCTGCGAGGACGCTTGTTAACCGTGTGTGCGCTGTAATCGAGTCACGAAACGGCATGGAAAAGTCACGCAGAATTGTTGAACCTGCCGGAAAATTATGACTTTTGTGTGCTGCCAGAGGGGTGAGGAGGAGGAGGGCGTGGCATGTCCGTTTGATTTGCTTTTGAAAAATTCATGGGGCAATTGTTGAGAGCGCGAAATGATTTTCATGAGCCACTGACACTATGTTTCTGGCTAAGGGGAGGAAAATAATAAAAAAAGAAATTGGCATTCAATCATTTTTCTCAGAAATAAGAGTCCGTAAAGTAAACAATATCAAAATGTTGAGGCAATGGTATGCCAACATATGGCCACAAGCGAATATGTAAATCTCGAATACAAATTTTCTTTTCCTCTGAATTTCTACTTTAGTTGATAAGAATTATTTTGCATTTATCTAAATCACTTGAAAATCTAACAGCCAGCGTCAAGTTGAGTGCGGTTGACAATGCCAGAAATAGTTCATTTAAATTGATTTAAACGAATTAGAGAAACATTAAACGTGCCAAAGGCAAGAGCACGAGATCGTTTCTCTCTGTAAAGCTCGCTCTTTTTTTTTAGCTGTCTCTGTCTCTATGGGAAGTCACGAGAGTTTATGTTAGCCCCCCCAGCCAAGGTTATAAATTCGTTAATGAATACAAATCTATATAGTTTGTACACTGGACCACGTATCTTCGTGTACATTCACAAAGAGATGCCAATTATACAATTTATTCATTTAAATTTGTATTGTTCATATTTTGCTTCTTGCTTATATAAATATGCATGATTTTGAAAGTTGGATTTACAAATGTTTTATTATTTATTTTTCTTCAAACAATGAAAAAAATCTAATGCAGATGACAAAAACTTACAATCGACTAGCTCCAAAATATTAAAAAATTTAATTTTTTTTTGAAAATGAATAGCGCAAATACAAAAAAAGTATATTAAGTACATTTCGAACTATATTAAGATCTATTTGATCATACTTTTAGGTCGTAAAAGTCTTAAGTCAATCCCCATTAAAACTTAAAACAAAAACTTGCGTACTTAAAATAATAACACAATATTTTCCATATAGTTTAATAAATTCTAAATTATTCCCCCAAAGCTATTTCCATTTTGTGATTGAAACTATGTCTATGATTCGAATCAAATATGGCTAAAAAGATCTTATTGCTTGAAGATAATCAAAGCACATGCTGCTTTTTTGGTTGCGACGCATACGTTCGATGGTTTGAGAGAGAAAAACGCTAACATTCGATGGTTGGAGAGAGAATTGCGTCGAACTGAGGTTGCGAACAGCTGTTGCTTAGATTTTCAGTACAAGTTAGTAGTACTCGTACCGTTCATGTCGAAGTCGTATCGTTCAAAACGCTGCCTTTGCTGGCAGAGAAGAGGGACTGAGCAAACGAGCAGTCTAGGATAGTTCGTTTATGATCAAAGTCCAAGAAGGTAGGCCAGAAATCTACCATCTCCATAAGTGAAGTGACAGAAGCAGTTGGGAATTTTAAGGACATATTCGTGATGAAATAATTGGCATTTTTCATTGCATACTTTTTTGGCTTGGCATTTTAAGATTATTTTCTACTTAATCTAAGAAATTTTGTTCTTGAATTTAGAATGCGTTTTCTTGAATTTTTCGGCCAACTGTAAGTACGAAAACTTTTTTAATTCAAGAAGGTTTGTTCTCACTTAAATAAAATTACGGTCGTTTTTGGACTGAAGAATGTTTCATACTTAATTTAAGTACACCCAAGAACAAAATATATTTTAGATTTTAAGTACAAATCGGTATAAATTTTATCCTGATCGTACTAGAATTCTGTAAATTTTTTTGAGTGTACATTTGCTCAAACCCAATATATTCTTTGTACCTTTGGTACAGAATATAACAACGATTTTTGCCATTTTAATCCTTAAATAAATTTTTTTTTTACCTCAAGTTCCAGTTGCTTAGGCTCTCAAGCATAAACTTGAGTAGTTTGTACGCAGATATACGCAGCCAAGTGTACAAATCTATGTAAGTAGGGAATTCCTATGCACATTATTTCATTAAGTTTAATCAACTTTGATTTGAGTTCAGCGCCTTTGCGTGCATTCTCATGTTGCGTGCTCAGACTAACTAAACTATAACTGGAACTGACCACAACTAACTGTAATTGACTTGGTCTGTGCTAGAAATTTGGAACACATATTCAAAAAAAACATAAACGTTAAAAAAAGCTTCGAAATAAAAGCTTTTGTGGGAAAGCTTTGGCTGCTGCTGCACGCAGTAAAAGTTTTAAGCAGCAACAGGAGTCCGGGTCCTTTGGTAGTCAGCTGTTAATGGCTTTTTATTATTTTTCCTTTTATCACGTTGCTTTGTTTACTCTCGCCTCAAATTTCAGGCGCGTGCAAAGGCCACCAGAAAAGCAACAACAAGAACATGACATGAAATGGATGACTTTATATGAGGTAATCAAAATGGAGTTGTTTTACTTACGAACAAGATTTGTGTGTACCTACACACAAATCCTGCTGAAAAAAAAACACAGGAGGTGGAAGGATGATGTCATAAATAAAAATACTTGTGTGGAGTTCAAATAATTTGAATAAGTCAATTATGTTTTGAGGATAAAAGTACGTTTACTTTTTTATCTCTTCATAAGAGATGAGCGAGAGGTGATTTTATTCGGCACGGCACGACATCTGCACGAACATAATTTTTGTACACACGCAGGGTGGAAAAGGATTTAAAAATGGTAGGGCATGATATGATATGATATGATATATGATATTATATCAAGTTGCCAGTATATGGAACAGGTCGTAAACGTGAACAGGTCTGAATATGTTTTCTTGGAATTTAATTTCATAAATAAATGGAAAAAATCGAAAAAATCATAATCATAAAGTTCAGGAGTTCGGAAACGGGAATTAGCGCGAAAATATATTATTTGTTAGATTAATTAGATGGAACCGAACCAATGGCTTAAAGTCTTTGAGAACCACTAAATTAGCCCAATAAAAAAGCTAATGCCATAGATAAAATTCAAACCATCTGTAGACTCTCAGTTATAGCTGGTATCATATCATAATTTAGGTGTGTGTTGCACTTAGTTAAGTCTGTGACTCACTTAACAGCAATACATCATTTCCTCCATGCTGATGACACCGCCCTTACCTTCTTAACCAAACAAAGTTGAAACAATACGGTCGATTTTTGTACCCTGTACCAAAATTACAAAGAGTATATTGAGCAAATTCTGCAAATAAATATAAAGCCTGAAGATAGATCTCCCACCCTATAAAAAAGAATTGATCTAACCATTTCCGTATTAACGAACAGATCTTAGTGATGTAGTGTTGGGTAAAGTTTCACGGAACATGTTCACTTGTTCATTTTTTTAATGAGCCAACTCACTCCGATCGCTTGCTTTGTGAGTTGCAACACGGATCAAGAGTCTCGGAACAAGAGTCACGGAATAAAAGTCTCGGAATAAAAAAGATTTATCAAAGATGAACATGTTCACTTGTTCGGATTAATGAACAACTCCATTTTGTTTACTAACTCCTTAACAACCCAATTCTAGTGATGTCTAAAAAAAAATTTGCCTATCAAATTAACAGTTACTCCACTGTAATACACGAAGAAAAAAAGCTCAAGATCAATTTAATCTTTGCTGGTTAAAAAGATCTTTTAAAAATATCAATTTTTTTATACTAAATATTGATAGTCTATTAGACGTTTGCCCATAAGTGTGTGTGTTAGCTGACTGCGTTGAGACATCATTTCAATCTTGTTAAGTGCAAGGTCTAGAGTTCGTTCCCCAGACAAGGCAAAGTTGTTTTTTTTTTATAGAAAAGATCGTATAATATTTGTATCATATCAAATTAATCTTTGTCATATCGGAGAGAAATTTATGTGAAAATTGAGGCTAACATCGGTTACGCCGATGTTTTAAATACCTTGCAGTTTTTGAAAGGCGCACCATTGATAACCAAAAGTTTTCTCACTAGATTAGTTTTTAGACCGATCGTTCCTATGGCAGCATAGCTATAGTCATCCGATTTCGATCAATTTTTCCAGAATTGTGTGGAAGTATATAAAGCTAAATATACCACGTTGGTGATGCTACGATGGAAAACAAAAAGTTTTTCTCCTAGAACTAGTTTTTGAGCGACCGTTTATATGGCAGCTATAGATAGTCATCCGATTTCGATAAATTTTCCAGAATTTGTGAAGCATACAAAACTTATAATACCACGATTGTGACGCTACGATGGAAAACAAAAAGTTTTTCTCATTAGAACTAGTTTTGGACCGATCGTCTATGGCAGCATAGATATAGTCATCCGATCCGGCCGATCCGACAAGCACGTATTGTATTAAAGACTTTTGCAAAGTTTGGTCAATAGCTTCAAAATAGAGGAGATAGCATAAACACGACGCGACGACGGACGCACGGACAAACGGAAATGAACTCAGCTCGTCATGCTGATCAAGATATATATACTTTATGTGGTCGGAAATCTTCCTCGTTACAAACACGTGACAATTTTAATATACCCTCTGCAAGGGTATAAAAATGTGGAAATGACTGCCATTTCACATAATGTTTTTTCTCGGTGTATAAAAAAATTAAAAAGCAAATGGACTTTGTTATTTTATTTTATGTATATTAGCTCTTAGAACCATATAGAAGCAGAATCAAATATTAAAGAAATTTTAGAATTCAATTAATTTAAAAAAATACTAATTGCAAGGGTATATAAACTTTGACAGCTACAGGGTACCTTTTAGTTGAGCTTGTCCACTTGTTGTATAAACATTGTACACATGCTTAACACAAAACTAAAAAAATCACAACTTGTTCCCTCTTGCAACTTATCAAATCAATCCATTTTATCTATTAGGCCTGATAAGGCCCCAGGGCCAAAGTCAAAATTTTGCTATGTAATCAATGACTCAGTTCAGTGATTCAATAGAAAATGCCCCAATAAAGATTGTGTGTCTGTGTGTGGGCGTGGGGGGAGCAAACATAATTACAAGCCCAGATAAGCGCACTCGAGGGGGCAGTCTTAACTGGAAAGCACACGCAATGGACGCACGCTTTTTTGTTTTATGCTCAGCGCAAAAAGCTTTCGGTCTGCCACGCGCTTAGAACTTTTGTACTGTATGGTGGGGGCTTTTTCTTGGCTGCTGCTTTGAAAATACAGTTGACGAGCTGCCTTCACGCCAAACGGACGCGAAACGACGAAATCAAAAAATACTGAAAGCAGCCAAAACTCATAAAACTATAAACTACAAAACACAAAATAGGATCAACTTCAAAGAGATTTAATTAATAAAGTTTGCCGAGTATCAACGCGGGTTTGGCAAATGAAAGTAAACGTTATGTGATAAGCGAACGCATCGTGTTTGGACTTTTTTTTTGGGCAAGAAGAGTACATGCGTGTGTGCGTTCGTCTCTGTGTGAGTGTGTGTGTGAGTGTTAACTGCGCAGGACGCAGGACATGAAAGCTTGTTATCAGTAGAGGCAGCCTGTTTTTTGTTGATATTCGCTGCAAAAACAAAACGTTCTATCAAGGCCAACCCAACAGCTGGCAGTTGAAAACGCCAAGAAGAAGAAAACATTATTTTTATAAATCAAGTGAAACATTAGATACCTAGTTTTAAATTAGAAAACAAATTTTTGAAACTTGAGGAACTGAGCGACAACAATTTTACCACCAAAATGAGTTCCATGGCAGCTTTTGATCAAATCAAAATTGGACTAAAGTAAGTTGAATATTTTTTTAAGTACTTAAAATAAGACAGACATAAATGTAGATCCAAAATTAATTTTTTTATGACTGTGCCTTTGGTTTATAGGGCATTTAATGTTCCTTAGGCTATAGTTTATATACGAATCTCATCATAAATAATTGCTTTGGCTGCAGTTTGCTTAAATGTTACTTGCCATATATAGAGTAAGATTATAACCCAGTATAAAGTGACATCAGCGAATTGTGTCATCAAATTTATCTGACAATTTATATAATTACTTGCTTTTACATATAAAAATCTCTATATAAATATGTAACTTGGTAGTTGTAATGACTATAGTTAAAATTGTTATTCAATGATTGCTATGAAAGCTGTATGAACAAATTAAATCATTCGAATATATTTTAGATTGAGAATCTAATTAATTATTCCAAAGACTTCTAACTATATAGTTCCGATAGTGTGTTTTACAAACAGCGGGAATTTGGTGCAATTTTTCCAAGAAGCATTATTGTAAGCCCCTTTAAATTAGAAAGGAGCTTACTTCGATGCTCTAATCCTTGAAGTTATTTTGGCCTAGGTTCTTGCGGGTCGTTGAACCTAGGTACGAACTCTAGATAGTGTCCTTTTAAAATGAAAACACATGTCTATTAAAACTTGACTACACTCAAAAAATAAATCATAAAATCCATACGGACTTGAACCAAATCCAAGTGGCAACTAAAGCAGGGTAATCTCGGATACTAAACCGAGATTGATTTGATTCCTCATTTTTTAATCCTAAAAATATTAAATTTATTCCACGGTTATGTCATAAAGATTGATTAAAGCACAATATTCAAACTTATTTTACTCCCAAGAAGTATATCTTCCAGCATGTACAAGATTAATTCAAGCCTTATATTCAAAATCGATTTCATCCAAAAAAGATTTATTTCAGTTTTCCAAAGATCCATTCTAGCTCGGTTTACGGTATCCTTTTATTAAAAAATAAACTTAACTAGGAATCAAATTTTGAAATTTAGTACAATTCATGTCGAACTGATGTCGCTTTTTTCTAACGGAATTATGTCGTTTTAAAATGTAATAGTTCCGCGCGAAATTAAGTCGTTTCAAAACGACATTATTTGGCAAAAAAACGACATTATTTCGCGGGTAACTATTACATTTTGAAACGACATAGTTCTGCCAAAAAAAAAGCGATATAATTTCGACTTCAATTGTACTGGGCGTATAATGTGGAATTACATATTTTTCCTGACGGAATTATGTAGCTTTACAACGACATAAATGAATGCCTCTAAAAAACATGAATTTTAGATCACAGGCTCAATCTTAGAAAAAAAATATTAAAGGGATTCCTGAAACTGATTTGCTTCTGATTTCGATTTGCTTTTGATTTCGTGAAACAGCTGTTCGCAGCAGCTCCATACAAAACGCGCAGTGTGACCATGAAACATGCAGACAATACGGCCAGTTTTATATTAGTTAGATGGCCACACTGCTCCCTTTGTATGGAGCAGCTGCAAACAGCTGTTTCACGAAATCAAAAGCAAATCAAAATCAAAAGCAAATCAGTTTCAGGAATCCCCCTATAGAATTAATCTTGCCGTTGTTTTTTCAATAAATGACGCAAAGAATTGCAGATTTAAAACTTGCTCATACCACCTAATTCCACCGTTCACTTTGGGATCTGCGAGATTTCCACTCCTGTACCGTTTCGTATCGGTATGTACCGGAAAAGTTTAAAAATTCTTTTAATATCTAAGACTTGACCTAAATATTGTATACATTATATGCTGCGGATGACCTTGATTAAAGCAAAAAACTGTAACGGTACGATGTTACGGACCGAAGTCTTATCGGTTCGAATGCCGGTCCTCAAAAATTTTAAATATCTGTACCGATTCTTAGTTTTAATCGGGTATTTTCGGTATACAAATTCGGTTCAGGTTTCCAGTTGATTGCCTGCATAAAAAGCTATGGTTATGTCGAAACATCTTATAAATGTTTGTGCTTGCACTTCCTTAAATTCTTTTAATTTATTGATTCAATATTTGCACTAATCAGAATGTATTATACACAATAATTTGACTTATTGTTTATTCATATTTAAGTGTGTAAGTATTTGCAAATGAATTCTAGAGCGACGGGAATTCCCGGAATCTTTGGTAATAGATAAAGATTGAGGCATGGTATTTCCTTCCGTCCCGCGCAATTCTATTTTTAAATTACTAAGAAATCAACGGTAATTTTTTTGTTATTACATTGACGTCATTGTTTGAGTGATCATCGACGGCCAATAATGTTTCACTTTATTACTTTTGTTGATAACTGGGGAAGTACTTTGATATTAGAACCACAAACACAGTTGCGTCATGAATTCAATTTATAAGTTTATTTTTATACATATTTCACTTGACGTATTTTGGTGTTAGGTGAAATGTCATTATTGTGGGTATTAGGTGAACCCTAGGGATCAAACTAAAAGCTGTTTGACACCTTTTTGCTTCATGGGCGGTCATTTATATTGGTTTCCAGAAATTGTAATAATTCAACGTAATGAGCGTACACACACACACACACAAACACACATTTATACGTCTGTCTGACAGCCCAGCTGTCATTATGGGCGCCCATTGTGACCGAGTTCTTTGGCATTTGTTGCCTTTTGTGTATTTGCCGGCACTTAAACTGCGCAAATAATTAGGTAGCAAAAAAAAAAAAAAACGTGAAAGGGAAAAACTATGTACTTAAATAATATATAACCTGAGTCATTTGTATGTGTGTGTGTGTATCACAATGTTTGAAAAGAGGGAGAAAATGTTGTATGAGATCAGCTTTGCACAACGAGTTTGCTGGAAAGACAAAAGTTGAATGATGATTTCATTAAAGAAATGAAATAAATAAAAGAAAAGACTTAATTTTAGAAAGAAAGAAAGAAATAAATAAAAGATTGGCTATACAAATAAATAATGGAAATTTATGCAAATTGGCAACAGTTTTTCAGTAGCTCAAAATAAATCAACCGTTAAAAATGGACTGCTTTAAGAGCAACAAATTTATAACTTATTAATATTAAGGAAGATACACAGGTTGAGTTCGTGTTAAGGTATCAAATTAGGTCAGAAAGTTGTATCTTTCCTGTCGGCAGATTTAAACCTGAATAGTTTCTCTTGAGAATATCTGATCTTGCTGCTAGCCGAGAGTTGGATGTTACTGTAAACCATAATTACCTTCTTCTTGCTTATCTTTTGAGTTCGAATTAACTCGTCAAGGTTAAAGAACCTCGACTCCTCCACTGAGAGAAATATTCAAGTTAAAATAACGATTGAAAATTTTTTTTTTAAGAAGTCTCCAATCTAGAAAAATCAATATTAAAATGCCATTAATTGAGATTAATTATCTATATGAATAGGATTATTTATAGGCAGTTCTGGTAGCATCATGCATAATCCACATTGTATATTTACTTAGATTGCCGGACCAGTTCAAGTTATACAAAAATAATAAGTGTTAAGGCTTATACAAAATAAATAGGTTCCTTAATTGTAATCCTTCTCATCTTTATATTTGCATTAACGAGAAATATGTTTTAACTTTGAACAAAAATGTGTATACACTCAGAAAAAGTATTTTGTATCTTAGTCAAATACAAACGGTGTCAATACTTGATGCAAACTCCCTTGGACCCATCACTGGATATAATGGATAATATTTAAAATCTTTTCGACCTTACTTTTAATTTACGATCTTTTCGACCTTAGTTTTAAATCGAAATAGTCTTAAATTAAACCCGACTTTCACAGACTCAAAATATGTACAAAATATTCTTAATTTAAGTTAAAATGGTTCTAAGAATTCTTTACGCAAGAAGTTAACACATCGAATTGGTACAAGATTTTCTTGATTCATTTATATCCTAAACTAATCCTGAGTTGTTCTTAAAATGAGTTCCCTGTACTGAAAGTGTAACTTTTGTTCAAAAATCTACAATCAACTCCATAATCAAAGTGATAAAACAGTTGGGAATTTTATGTTTAGATTCGTATAAAAAAAAAATCGCATTTTTCTTTGCATACTTTATTGGCTTTTAATTTTAAGACTATTTTGTACCTTATCCAAGAATTATTGTGATTAATTAGAAACGCGTTTCATAAAATCTAAAGACTTAATGTGAATACGAATAAATCTTGATTCAAGATTTCATATTCATTCCGTTCATTCAAAATCTCTAACATGCATTGTTTTCTGGGAGTAGCCACCCTTTAGTTCTGCCAAGTCAAGTTACTACTTAGCCTTACGACGGCATGTATCACTGATCTTTAGTCGCTTCGCCCTTCATTTGTTTTGCCTTAAAACCTCGACTTTTCTAGAAAACGGTCTTAACATTTGAGCCACCATCGGTCGATTATTTTAAGTGCTGCACGCTTTTATCTAAAATTTGACACGGCCTGACGCGTGAAGAACGAAGGAAGATTGTACTCAGTCTCTCTGCAGTAGCTTTAACGAATGGTAGTCAACGTCGCTTGGTGAATTTGGAGGACATTCCCATACAAAACTCGTTAGCAAATTACATTCGTTCGTATTCGGTGCTCACTACTAAGAGTTAGCGGAATCGCTAGTTTTGCACTAGTGTAGCTGAAATAGCTCGCACGGTGCGAGGTTCAGTGGGATATCAGCTTTAAAATGTTGGTTTCGAGAGGTTCGGTTCCGGATCGGTTCTACTATCTCAGCAAAATCAATTTTAAATAGTTGTTCCTTGAGTATGCTGAACTAAAATCGTCTCCTTTCTCATTTATGAGTTCCCAAAGGTTACGGTTTCAGATGCTGTGTGTTTTTTAGAAAAAGGATCTGAAGTAAATTTGTTTACTTGAATATTTAAGATAACTTTGTATTGATTATTATTGTATTTTTATTTTCCCCCAAATTCATTTCCATTTAATTTCCCTATATAAAACCGCATTTCATTTACATTACTTTACCTACTTGATTTTAGATATATTTTTTTTTTTTGCGCATTTGGCGACTGCTTTAATTAACGTATTCATTGCTGTTGTGATTTATAGCCCTTTCTATTCATAGAAAGTAGTCAATCAATTTGGCATATGAATTGTCCATTCATCTACATTGTAGGTACAGATTGTCTTCATTCTCTAAATTGGCAACTTTTGAGACTAAATGATTTCCAAGTGCACACACACACACACAGAATTTTTAGTATTTTTAGTCTGACAATTTGACTAAATGAACAGAATCGAATTCATCATTTACACCTATTAACCTTCAATTTAAGACAATTTCCTCAATCACCTTACACATTTCTGCTGGCAAAGCCATTTTCGTTTGATTAAGCACAACACATCAAATTGACCTTGGGCGGAAAAAATATGAAATTGTGAAAAGTCTTTGAATATTGTTTTAGATTTCTGAACGCTTTTTGTATTCTGACATTGCTGTCATCTGCCACCGAAATGTTGTGTATATAATTGTAATAATACATTTGCACAAGCATACTTATGTATAGTATGTACATTTGCCGCTTTGTCTCGTTTTTTTGCTTGCTTTAGGTAGGAACGAGGGTAACGTCAAAAGTAGTCAAAACTGAACTCAAGCAAATGTGGCAACGATGAGTCGCACCGCGTTGCAGCGACCGGACAAATGTAAAACGTATCTTTACAAACATGTTTGATTGTTGTAGATGTTGATGCTGATCATTTTCTTTACTTCCCGCTGGTCTAGATACATAATTAAGCAGAAAGGGATGCAATATTAGTCAGGATGGTATGTGTTTATGCGTATTTCTGCCCTTCTAAGTGGCCACACTATAGATTCCAGTGAGCGTGGGACACACTAAAGGTGCGGACAGCCATTGAATTATAAATTAAAAAATTTATCATCTGCGACTTTTTGCTCTCTTGCTTAAATAAATGACCATAATAATATAGTCAATTTAGAATATTTTTCTTTCGGCATCAACATTATAATTTAATTTTGAGAATTATATTGGATAAGTACTCAAGATCGCTAGCATATGTTGCGCCCTTGCAGGCCGGCCTCTTATTCAGCTTGTTTAAAGTGAACTATTAAATTTACAAATTGAAAATTAATTGACGAAAAAGTTGATATACTTCCCTAGTTCGGAAACTTCTGGACCTACTATCGTAGGTATCAACTACCTCCCACACACACACTCACACCAATGTAAGCTTGTCAATTTCATTTAATTTGCGGCATTCTTTTTCTATTTTATTTCGTACTGAAGCTTTTGTGCGGCTAAAAAAAAAATGTTTTAAATGAATAAAGAATGAAAGAATTGCCGCAGCAGCAGCAACAAACAAACATACACATATAAACCTATATGCATATATTTATATATGCATTGAATATACATATAAAAAACGAGAAGGCAAAGCTAACTTCGACTGTGCCGAAGTTTAAATACACTTGAAAAACTTTACTCCAACTGATTTAACTGGAAAAATATATATAGGATATAGATATAAGATATTTAAAATTTTTAAATCATTGATAATTAAAATTTGATACCATAAAAAAAAACTTTTCTTAGTAAAACACATTTTCCGACCGATCGTTCCTATGGCAGCTATATGCTATAGTCATCCGATTTTGATAATTTTTTTCGATATTATGTGAAAGCATATAAAACTAATATATACCAAGATTGGGGACGCTACGATAAAAAATAAAAAAGTTTTTCTCACTAGAAGTAGTTTTTTGACCGTCCGTTTATATGGCAGCTATATGCTATAGTCATCAGATTTTGATAAATTTTTTCAGAATTATGTGGAAACATATAAAACAAATATATACTACGATTGGAGACGCTACGATGGAAATCAAAAAAGTTTTTCTCACAAAGACTTATTTTTCGAGCGATCGTTCCTATGGCAGCTATATGCTATAGTAATCCGATTTTGATACATTTTTCCAGAATTATGTAAAAGCATATAAAACTAACATATACCAAGGTTAGTGACGCTTCGATGTAAAACAAAAAAGTTTTTCTAACTAGAACTTGTTCTTAGACCGATCGTTCCTATGGCAGCTATATAATATAGTTATCCGATTCGGCCGGTTCCGACATATTAGTTGCGTGCAGTAAAAAGAAGACTCTATGCAAAATTTCAGCTCGATAGCTTTAAAACTGAGAGACTAGTTCGCGTAGAAACATACAGACGGCAGACGGACAGACAGACGGACGGACGGACAAGCGGAAATGAACTCAGCTCGTCGTCTTGATCAAGAATATATATAGTTTATGGGGTCGGAAATGAATATTTCTATGCGTTACAAACTTCTGGGCAAAATTAATATACACTTTTCAAGTGTATAAATATAATCAAATCAGTTGTTTGACTGAAAATGTTTGAAATTATTCTTTATTTTTTGTTGGCATAAATCAGCTACAAATTGTTGATTAAATATCAAAATCAACTTAACCTATTAAAAGGAACTTAAGTTAAGTGGATGATAAAACTGGTTTCAGATTAGAATTTTAAATTATATTCAAATTTTTGTATATTCTCTCAAACATCTGTTCACAATATCTAGACTAACTTTTATTTCACGATCACGATGATTTATAAGAATACACAAAAAAAACCGGACAAAACAGTGTGACCGTTTGATTTTGCGACATTTTTTGTTAAAGGGTCACACTGAAATAAGTCACACAGCTTAAACAATTACCTCAGCCCATTTCTCTCTGACATTAGCCCAATTAAGCACATCCTTCGCTTACCTCCTTGACCTGCCATTCGCCACTAAGTATTTCAAAAGCTATCCAGTTGACATCAGACTCTCTTTATCCTTGTGCCAATTGTAAGCTTTATGCTGTTTCATTCATATTTACTTTTGGCCCAAAAGCTTCATTCCAGTCAGAAGCCAAAAGCTTTAGCTATCTCCCCTTCAAGGTCATGTAAATTGCAAGGCCCACATTTATATTATTTCTTTCATCTTTATGAGTATCAAATAATAGTAAAAAAAAATTTGTATGTAGCCGCTGTCTCGACATTTGGCGAAACTGTCCAAATTGGCCATGACTTGTTTGCTTTTTGGCTTTTGGATTAGTCAGAATAATAAAAAATGAAAACCAGTCTGAGGTTTGTTTGTGTTGCGTGTGTTGTCTGGGTCTGGGTCTGGTTACTGCGGTGTTGCGTGCCGGATCTGTACTTGGGTGAGGACAGTCTGTTTAGTCTGGCATAGTGTTCATACGATGTTTGTACTATTATAGAATTGATAACAGAGACAGAGAGCAGTACAGAGAAAATTTATTTAATCATTATGAAATAG
This sequence comes from Lordiphosa mommai, assembly GCA_018904225.1. Classification (NCBI taxonomy): domain Eukaryota; kingdom Metazoa; phylum Arthropoda; class Insecta; order Diptera; family Drosophilidae; genus Lordiphosa; species Lordiphosa mommai. Next base: position 94,390 of record JAEIFT010000594.1, read on the forward strand.
GCTTGTCTCTGCCTTTAGCAGTGATCGATTGTGGTTGATTCGTGTTTCACATGAATCTTATCAGTTCTGAGCTGATTGTGACACACGTGAATTTATGGGTTAAATTAAACATTTCCAGGCAATGTGATGATTTCATCACACATCGGAAAAGTTAATATTTTGTGTTTTAATCAGAATTTCTTATTGTGGCATGATGAGAATAAAAAAAACAAAGCAAATATATTTAATCTTATCTTGCACACATATATTTTCACATTAAATTTTGGCAAAAAGCTTTCTTCAATTTATGAACAACCCTTAGGGAAAAGAGCACAAAAAATATTTGACTGTGCATATCCGGTTCTTGGGTTTAACCCACAAATTTACCAATGATTAATATTCGGTACTTTGAAGTTTGAGGTTTGGCCCACGTTTTACCCAATTTAGATAGAAACACATTTAATAATATTCCAAATTTCTCCATTTTAACATACTTAAATGTAAGATTCAATTTTAAATACAATTTAATAAGTAATTGCTTGTGTACTCATATACTACTTGTTTGAAAAGACTTATTAAATTTTAAGGTAGAAAAAACCCAAGTAAAACGAATTTCTATCAATGCCAATACCAGTTGTTGAATTACTTTCATAAGTGTAAACATCGCGGAGAAAACTTTCTATAAGTCGTCTTCTGAAGGTGATAATGAGAAAACCAACTTCGGAACCTCGAAAGAATGAAATATATAACAAATTTATTGTATTGTGAATCGTTTAATAATCTTTTGAATCAAGGATCTAAAACGCAGTAGTATATTATTGGTGCCGATTACACTACTAATATATTGACTGTCACACAATATCGAACACATAACGGAAAATTGCTAGGCTGATTTTTGAATGTATAATTATTGTTAAACCGAACCAAAACTATGGCACAATGGTCCCAAAGTCGATTTTATTTGTGATAAACAAAAATTGAGATTTGTGGAAAAAACGTTTTATTTTCTAATAAAGTATATCCCAGGGGTCATAGAAACGAAAAATTGTATTATGAAATGCAGCCGTAAAAGTTTTGGGAAGCCCTTAAATTCAGTCATTATTTTTACTCAGCACGTGGCTTTTGTTGTGGCAAAATTTTGTGTAATTTTATTGGCTTGCAAAAAAAAGTTGATTTAAACAATTGAAGTAAAATATGAAAAATAATGTCCAAGGAATGTTTATTACAATTTCGTTTGAGATTGTTCTTTATATGTGCTTTGTCCTTTGGATTATGTGTTTTTGCTTTGTGTTGTTTTAGGCGAGCTTAACCTCAAAGTAATTCTGTTTCGCGAGCCGAAAGCCCTGACAGCTAGTGCTCCTATATTAACAGTAGTTTGGTAGATTGTCGTATATGTCCTTTATACGATAGTCCTATTGGTTTTTTCACGAATTTTCACAAACTCGAGAAATCACATCTTTTTTCAGACAACTTTGAGTTTGAGCATTAGGAATTGCTTGAAGTGTGGTTAAAAAATAGACGATTTTATGTTTTAAAAATGTGGAGAAAGTTGATCTATAAAGAAAGATGAATACAAAAAAAAAAATTTCCATAATAGAGTAAAATTCATGCTAGTCGGCCAGATCGGTTATTTGGCAGCTATATGAAATAATGGTCTAAATTGAACCAATTTTGGTAGGACACCTTGGGAGCTTAAAATACTTGTACAAACTTATTTTCAATTTAATAGTTTAAAAAACAACAATGTTAGTGAAAATCGACCAGATCGTTTATATGGTAGCTATATGAAATGGCGTTGCAATTTGACTCCTAGGGAGCTTAAAATACGTGTACAAACTTAATTTTAGTTTGATAGTTAAAAAAAACAACAATGTTAATGAAAATCGGCCAGATTGTTTATATGGCAGCTATATAAAATAATGGTCCAAATTGAACGAATCTTTATAAGTCGTCTTGGGGGCCCAAAATATGCGTATAAACCGAATTTCGTGCAAATATATTTTTATAATTAGACTTTATGCCAAAAAAAAATCGACTTTGGGAGCATTGTGCATTAGCTTGGAACAGGTTCAGGTTCAGCTATTATGCACACGTACTTCGGTTTAAGGTAAGGTTCACAGTAAAAAAATTTTGGAGTTACGTGTTCGAAACGGTTCGGTTAGTACTATTTCATGGATTTTAAGAACCCATGAAATATGTCTTTAAAAACCCGATTTCAAAGAAATCGCCAAATAAAAGTTCAAAAAGTGTGGCCGTATCCTTTAAAAAATAGTTAACCGATGGCATTTTTGTGCGATGCAAGTAATGTGAATGGCAAAATTCAGCGTCGCTACGATAGACAAGAAAGAAAGTCGTTTAAACCCGACTTTTATATACCCTGTACCTGCCAACGTTTATATACCCTAACAGCGAAAAAATACTTTCGAAATGAACTAGCATACGCTGTAGAACAGGTCGAGTATAGCAATTCCTCATACTTTCCCAAAATCGGAAGTTAGAACCCAAAAACCGCTTTTTGCTTATTTTTCTCAATTAAGATAAAATAATTCACGCTTCGACCGTTTGATTGTTTATAACCTTGACAATTTCGAAAGCGTTGGTAGACATTGACGACGGCCAATTATTTACATATTGATTTTTGCGCTGCAATAAAAAACGTTTGGGTACGTTTTGTGGAATATTCCTAACTTTAGGCGGATATAATTTGATTTTTCGCAGACTCAATAAACTCTTTTAACCCTTAAAATGTATTTACACAATTTTGTAATTAACTATTTCAAATCCAATTTCCTTTTGCTCTTGCTTTTGTTTGAGACACACACTATTTCCTTCGTCCGCCTTGATCGCCTGACAAAATGATAGCAATGCGTATAAAGATATTCAGGGCATCCATATAAATGGCCAATGCATGATTAATGGGATCAAAGAGCACCTGTCCATACTGTGGATGCATCTCGGCTGCCTTCACAATGCGCTGTGTGTCATAGAGCAGAAAAGCGCTGAACAATATCAATCCGCCATAGAGAGACATAGAGGCCAGTCCAGCTCCTATAGCCGTGGTGGGTGGCAACCACATGGAGGCCAGCGATGAGGCAAAAACCACACCCAAGCCAATGGCTAAAGGACCGCCTATATGAAGGAATTTCTCACTAGGCGCACAAGCCGCCACTGTAGACAGAGCACCCACTATGCCGCCGGTATAAAGCATAGCCTTGATTAGTATGGGACCGCCGAGGAAACACATGGGTGCCACTACTGCTCCTAAAACGGCGCAATGCAAAGCCCAGGCCAGCTGCTTGCCACCAAAACCCGGTTCATATGCCATAGATTGAGCCAAAGCACCCGTGCCCATGACCAGACCCATGGTAACCAATGTGGCTATCCAGCCTGATTTCATAATCAACCCAAGCAAAGCCTCCGACTGAAACACCACAGCCGATGAGGCTGCTGTAAGGGCACACGAAGCTCCAAAGTAGGCATAAGTGGCATGAATGCGATCTTTCACATACTGTGGCCACATCACCGAGTGATCATAGATACTCGGTTGATCGGACATACCCAGACCATAATAGCACAGACCCACCAGACCCATTAACGCGGCTCCAGCTGCCGCTCCCTTGCCCATGGAGTAGGCATTCTCACTGGGCGGACCCATCAGGCGATCCTTTAGCGACGGTCCACGTGTGCGGCTCTCCATATGGGAACGATCCCGATCACGGGGATCTTCCGAGTATTTACGCTGTCCCATGGACTTGGGTATCAAGGATTTTCCCTTAATGGGCGTGAATGTAGGCATTGTTAGGGGGCCTCGGCCAGGATTTGGGCGCGTTGAATTCCATAGACGTTGACCCGTAGATTGACCCAAGAGACGCAACGAGCGCCCAGGCAGAGCATGCACCAAGCGAGCCAGCAGCATTTTGTTTCAGAAATATAAAGTCTGACTGAAAAATTATTAAGTGGTTGAATTTTGGTTAAGGGAAACTGTAATAAGTTTGAGTAGGAAAATTGAAAAAAGAATGTTTTCCGAAAGTAGATTCAAAGAAATACTATTTTTTTTTTTTTTTAATTTTGCCATCTTTATTATATGTTACAGACAGAACAACAAATTATATCCTGAAATTTCTGGTTCCACTTATTCACACACACACACAAATCTTCTACAAGTATTGTGATCTTGTCTCACACCTTCCGGCCAATTCTCGCCACTTGATGGTATAATTTTCATATTGTGAATCATGTGATTTGCATTATCTTTTGTGCACAAATTTTAAAACTAGTTTTGTTTCTGCCCAAAAGCGGATATACATAAAAAAAAAATAAAAATACTATGTCACAACGTAAAATCGGAAATATTTCTTTAAGCAAATTTTGTTGGTTCATTTGCCTTTAACTTTTATGGCTATTTTTATCGAATATTTTTTGTTATTTTTTCGCTATTTGCTGTCGTCACTTTTGGATAATAAGTAAGCAGCTGAGCATGGCGTTCGTTCTTGCGCTTCTTTGATAAAGCAACAACAATGTGTTTATTTTGTTTAAAATTTTCTGTGCTAAGCGGCCAAAAATAACACATAAATCTGATGAGAGATGGAAGATCGTTTAGCAGATGATTTTTTTCTTTTGAGTAAGCAAAATTGTAGATAAGACATGTGATATACATATATTTTGTAAAATATAAAAATTTCTTAGAATTATTACCCACCTCTTATCGATGGTCATAACAATTTGTGCAACAAAAGACCATACAAATTTATAGGTAAAATGACTTTGTTACATGCCATCCGGACATTAGAAAGTTTTTATGACAACCTCCGTCCGAAGTCATAAACATTATTTCTATTGCTGTCGGTGGGTCATTAAGTTAAACGTTTTGGGGCAGGCTCTTAAAGTTCAAGGCTAAGATCGGTGATAGCAAAAGCAGCAAATCTTAATCGCCAAATGAATTCGCATTTCATGCGTTGGGCAACAGCTCGCAGGGGCTATTTATAAACATTTTCCGCTGACATTTGCAAAAAAAACAAACAAAATGATGTGAGTGTGTGGCATTTGTCTGAGTGTTTATGACAGATGCAATGCAGAGTAGTGAACAATGTACATACTGTACATTAGACTACACAATTGAATTTGCTTACAAATTGAATCATGTTTCATTTGGCGAATTGTCGCAACAAACAACAAACAATACTGCTTTAACTATTTTTGTGCGAATCCATATGGAAACAGACTCTAAATCGCTAATCCCTGAGGAAAGTAATATTTTAATTATTTAATTAAATGCAATTTTGATATTTTTTTCACAAAATTATCAAATATTTTCTATACCATTATAAAAGAGTTTATAATCAGTTTCCGCTATTGAACTGATTTGGAACCGATATTGAACCGTATAAATATCTTTCTCCATATTAACAGCCTATACACCAAATTCAAAGGCAATATTTAGTTTACAAAATTTAATTAATTTTACTTACAAAATAACTGAAAGAGAATAATATTTGGTGCTGAAGTTATTATTTTATCACTTTTACTGTTGAAAGTCAGATGTACTTTTCATAAAATCATAAATTTATTTTTTTTATAATTGTTTTTAATGACTACAACAAATTCTTTTTAAAATAAAAATAAACTGAAAACACATTTTTGCAATTCTAATTTAAGTCTTATCAGTTGGCCTTGAATTTTTTTAAATTGAAATATTTTATAAAGCTAAACTAATCTCATGGTGAGCCCCCCAGTTTCTAAGTCATTATTGAATTTAAGTTGTCAATTTAAATAACAACTGACTAATCAGTTTAAAAGATGCAGTAAAAAAACAAGTAAGAAAGTCGGTCAATAATAATATACTCTGTACCTGTTTGTATGTAACTGATAACTGAGAGCGGCGCTGTCCCATTAGATCCTGTCGTCAAGCAAGGTCCAATGGGGAAATTACCAGTTAGCTATTGCCCTTTCGCTCTCTCTTTCTCGTAAGTTCTACCAATCGCTGTGGTATTGTTGTTGTCGTTGGTTTTCATTTTCTTTTACGTATAGCTCTAATATGGTTCATCTGATCGAAAACTTTGGCGGGTCGTTAATTTTCGAACTATCTATCTTGAAAATTGTGGGTATACTTTTTTTTAATTTGCGGGGAGGCGTGGGCGTGGCAAAATAAAAAATAAACTTGATCTGCCTGGTAAAATTATATGTTCCAACACTTTAAACCTCTAGCTCTTACCATCCTGAGATCTCTTCGTATACACACACGGCACCACCCTTATCCTCTTTATCTATCATATATATTGTTATAGTCGGAGCCCTATGAACTTTAAACTACTTACCCGTACGTATAATAAAACATTTCTACAGATTTTTGAGATGGTGACATATGTTAATATCTACTCAAAAGGTTGGTGTCTAAGAGTATCATAGGAATAAGGGATTTTTGAAAATAAAATATGCAAACTTTTACTTAGAATGTACTTTGCTAATCAATTGGAAATGGTAGAATGCTTTACGTAATTCACATTTAAATTTCTAATATAAGAAAAGTAAAGATTTAAATATGTTTCGCGACAATTAAAAACTTTTACTTGGCAACCCTAAAAAAAGATTTTTTCGTACAATATAATAAGTATATTGTATGCTCAGTATCACTTGGGTCCTAAGAATTCGATTGATCTGGGAATGATCTTTAACAAAACCCTCGAACTGGTTCGGAACCAGTTTTGAAACGAGAAAATATCTAATTCCAACTAAGCAAATTCTGAGATATGGCTTAGAATCACATTTTCACCGGATAAATCTTAAACCATTAAACTGCTTAGCTCCATATTTCCATCCCTACACATTGGTTCCGAATCTGGTTTGAACCGGAAAAATGTGTAACTTCATATAACTAACCGCGGTTCGGATTCGTTTTCGAACCATCATAATGACTCACTCAATATTATTTCTGAGATATAAATCTGAACCACTTCAACCAGTTCTGTGTCGGAACCGGCCTTGATCCATTAAAATGTCTAACCCCAAATAATCAAAATAGTAAAATGCCCATCTCTATATATTTTACATTAAGTTCATGACAAACGGTTTAGCTGGTTAAAAATTGGTCTTGACGTATCTGTGTCCATATAACAAACCTACACAAAATATCAAGTTCATAGCTTAATTAGTTTCCGACTGTGAATCGGTTCAAACTCTTTCGGACCGGTTAATATCGGTAAAATATCTATATCCATATTACCAGCTTTTAAAGTCCACAGTTGGTCATGGATCTTAATCACTTCGATTTCGAACCGGTTCACAGACTTGGTATTTAGCCTATGACATACTGTCAAAATTTCATAAAGATCGGTTTAGAGGTTATATATAATATATGAATAGATTACTCATTTGATGCTGTCTGTCCAGAATTATAGTGTTTCCATTTCCAAAACTACATTTATTTATCATAATTCTTTGGGTGTATTTTTAGCAAGAGGTTAAAAACGAAATGAATACTGTGAAATGGTTTTGGGATAAAATCAATTTTTTCACTATATTTCTTAATATTTTTCCTTTAAAAGCTGAACCTTTTTTTTCAAATATTATGTAAGTGGCGGCGATCGAAGAGTTTTGCTTGACTTACTATTAACAATATTTGATTCAATTCGTAATTTATTTGGCGACCTTTCTAATGTTCTTAAGCGAGTTTTGTCATTAACAACTTATGTATTCTTCACCAAAAAAAGCTGATTGCCTATAGAGTACTTTTTTAAGAACCTCCCGGTCCTGTTTTTTTAAATTTATAGATAACAATGTTACTGTTATAGTATATATTCCAAATACCAAACAGTTACTGCAATTCCCACACGAGAAGGCATTTATTGACCTGCAGATATAAGCGAAGTTCTTTACACAGCTGTAAAAACGACTTGTCCACTTTTATATATAGATCATTTAGTTTATAGATCATTTGAATATGAGACATGCTGATTTTTTAACATTTACAAATTCAGCCTTAAAGAGCCAAATTTGCTTTCAATTTCACATGATATTGTATCTCATACAGCTCCATTAGGCTAAGAAACAAATATAATTATCTTACCAATTTGTGAAACTTTAAAATTGAATACAAAAATTCAACCTCAACCTTGCCCTTGCTTTGCGTACACGAGTTGAATGACTTACATATTGAAATGGAATTCTGTGCATACAAAAAGCATTTTTTTATATTTTTTGTATTTACTTAATGTTTATCTGTTGATACCAAGCCAGACTAATTTTGTTTAAAGTCAAAACAAATTAAATGGCAAACGGAAAAGAAGTTAAATAAAAAAAAAAAATCAAACAAAATGCTGGCAGCTGATATGAAAAGGGAAATTGATAAATGACACGCACCTGGTTCACCTGGCGAAGCTGATAAAAAATTAAATCTTATCAGCGAAGACGGGGGAGGCGTGTTGGACTCATCAATATAAACAAAGCTGGCGGCTGATTAATGGCAACACATTTTTTGAATTAAGTGCATACTTATGTAGATCCATCGACTGATATTAATTTATGTTTTCTTTTTGTTTTTGCAGAATGGTCGATTTTAAAGTACAACAGCGTCGTTATCGCACCAGTGAAAAGACTGTAGTCAGCACCACATATGGCCCCATTAAGGGAGTCAAACGCAAATCCATCTATGGCCAATCCTATTTCAGTTTTGAGAAAATTCCATTTGCCAAGCCACCCGTCGGTGAGTTGCGCTACAAGGCACCACAACCGCCAGATGTTTGGACGGAGGTCAAGAGCTGTACCTCGCAGGGTCCGAAACCATTGCAAAAGCATTTTGTATTCGAAATGACAGATGGCTCTGAGGATTGCTTATATCTCAATGTCTACACAAAGAATGTAAGTTGATTAAGTGAAAAATTGAAATTGTATTCTCATGGTTCCTTTCCTTAGTTATATCCCACAAAACCCATGCCTGTGATGGTCTGGATCTATGGCGGTGGCTTTCAATTTGGTGAGGCCTCACGTGAATGCTACAGTCCGGACTATTTGCTGAGAGAGGATGTGGTCGTTATATCCATTAACTATCGTTTGGGTCCATTAGGTGAGTAAACTGAGAGTTGTGCTTTAGGAACTATTTATAATTTAATTGGATATTCAAATGAGAGAAATTGAAATTTCTCAACTAACTGAAGTATTGAGCGCGTTCAGCAGAGAACCTTGATTACTGATCAGCTTAACAAAACTGCTCTTATTATTTAGCATACTTTTCGGCGGCTTTATTTGTACAAATCTTCAACTAAATATCTTTTTTATTACAAGAGGATAAGTAGGCCACTTGAATTACCAAGAAATATATCTTTGATCAGGGAGCAGGTTCTTCTGCTGAACACGGCCAATAATAAGGGTTGGTTTCAAAACAACAGCATTTTTCCGAAAGCAAATTCCCACTAAGCATTATTTTTAGAGATTATAGAGCACGGGTGCAGTTTTTTGCAATGCTCGCAGACATAGGCTAGACATACGAATACACACTATTACACGGCACAAGTTTTTTTAAATACAGTTGTTTTTTGAGAAAAAGTAATTTTCTTTTTATACCCTTGCAATTAAAATTGTCACGATGTTTGTAACGCATAGAAGGAAGCATCTCCGACCCCATAAACTATATATATTCTTGATCAGCATGACCAGCTAAGTCGATATAGCCACGTCCGTCTGTTTCTATGCTATCTCCTCCCTCAGTTTAAAAGCCATCTTGACCAATTTATGCAAAAAGTCTTTAAATATACAAAGGCTGCACATTTGTCGGAATCGGCAGGATCGGATGACAATAGCATTTAGCTGCCATATAAACGATCGTTCAAAAAACTAGTTCTAGTGAGAAAAAAATGTTTGTTTTCCATCGTAGCGTCACCAATCTTGGTATATATTAGTTTTATATCATTTCACAAAATTCTGGCAAAATTTATCAATATCGGATGACTATAGCATAAAGCGCCATAAGGTAAACAGAAAAACTTTGTTTTCACACCACCAACGATGAAAAAAAATTCAACGGAATAGATAGCGCCATATAATAAACACAGTAAATTTTGTTGTCAACGGTAGCGTCTTTAAAAACCTGCAAAGGTATTTAAAACATTAGTTTTTAATATTGAGAGACAATTCAGAGAGACAGTGGATGGTATTAAGTGATTCTTCAGTCAGGTATTAAAAAGTTCGACAATTTGTTAAAGTGACAAATGCTTTTCCACTTTGTTTTAGGGTTAAAAGGTTTTTTTTCAATAACCCCTCAATCACAGACTAGTAAATATAGATTCAAGGATTGCTCAGTCGACACCATTTCACTCAGAAATTAATCAGCTGTTCGTTATCATTTTCGCTCTCTGAGTACTTTCATGACAATATCTGTCTCGCTCTAACCACCGTGTTTTGCTATGTGTATTATAATTTTGAGTAAAATATGTACAATCGAACTATTGCTTAACAGCACTCAATTTTGAGGGAATTCTCAATCTTATTTTCTAGTAATCATTCTCTAAGCCTCAATAAAAAGGTTAAATCATTAGCAGTAATTGTTTAAAAATTCTTTCCTTATAATCGCCTTCCATTTACTCAAAGCTTAAAGCAATTGGGAATTGCAATTGCAACAGATTAAAAGCAAAGACAAGCCAGAGTAAAATTTTAAAAGGTTTTGTTCCAAAGCTACGGGAGACAACAGAACAACTGGAATAATAATTATTTATTCATTCATACCTATAACCATATAAAATTATTATTATAGCTATAACTGAATCGTTATTAATTTATTCTTGTTTTTTTTTAGGTTTCCTCTGCCTGGAGGATCCCGAATTTGATGTGCCCGGCAACGCGGGCCTTAAAGATCAAGTACTTGCCCTGCGTTGGGTCAAGGCCAACTGCTCCCGCTTCGGTGGCGACTCAGGGAATATTACAATTTTTGGTGATAGCGCTGGCAGTGCCTCGGTCCATTTTATGATGATCACAGAACAGACGCGTGGTTTGTTTCACAAAGCCATTTGTATGTCTGGCAATACACTTTCACCCTGGGCTGTGACCCCACAACGCAACTGGCCCTACCGATTGGCTGTCCAGGCGGGCTATGCCGGCGACAATACCGAGCGTGAGGTATGGGAATTTCTACGTAATGCCAAAGGTTCGGATATTATCAAGGCCAACGGTGAACTGTGCATTGATGAGGAGAAGAAGGAACGTATTGGTTTCTCATTTGGTCCAGTAATAGAACCCTATATCACCGATCGTTGTGTGGTGCACACGAAACCCATTGAAATGATGCGTACAGCTTGGAGTAATAGCATTCCCATGATAATAGGTGGAGTCTCCAATGAGGGACTATTGTTATATACGGAAACCAAGACGAATCCCAAATGTCTAAATGAGTTGGATGATTGTCGTTATGTGGTGCCCATTGAGCTGAATATGGATCGGAATAGCGCTCTGTGTAAGGAATATGGCGATCAGCTGAGACAGTGCTATTATGGAGAAAAAACGCCTAGTTTGGAAACATTGCATGAGTATCTGCAAATGGTCTCGCATGAGTATTTCTGGTTTCCCATCTATCGCACAGTATTGTCTCGCCTGGAGCATGCCCCCCAGGCACCCACCTACTTGTATCGCTTCGATTTCGACTCGAAACATTTTAATCACCTGCGTATACTTAGCTGTGGAAAGAAGGTGCGTGGTACCTGCCATGGCGATGATCTCTCTTATTTATTTTACAATTCGTTGGCACGCAAACTGAAGATTCATACCAGGGAATACAAGTGTATAGAGAAATTGGTGGGACTGTGGACACATTTTGCCGCCTATGGCAATCCCAACTTTGACCCGGAGCAAGCGGAACTGTGGCAACCGGTGGCTGCCTCGGCCATGGAGAAGAATCAGCTAAAGTGCCTTAACATTACAGATGAGTTGAGTATTATCGATGTGCCCGATCTTAAGAAGCTGATGGTCTGGGAAAGTTTCTTTCGTCGCGATGAGCTGCTGTGAGAGGAACGATTAGTGGAGGTCTCGTTTAGATGATGATAGAGGCATTAGCTTTATGTTTGTAAAACTGTAGCTTTAAAGTCTAGCGATATGTATGTGTATATGTGTATTTGTTGTTAAGTTTTTCCAAATCGAAATGCTATTTTTAGTGTGTTAAAGTTGATCTTTTGTAAGTGTGCTAGATAGTGGGTTGTTCCTTGAGTGAGTGAACAAGTGAAAGTTGTTTTTTTTTGTTCAGTTGAGCAACTGAACCATAAAGAACAACTTAACAACTGAGCAAAGTGAACAACTGAACAAAATTTGATTTGCTTAAGACTTTTTTTACTCATTGTTAACCCAACACTAGTGTGTGCTACTTGTCTAAGTCTAGGAACAAAATGAAATGAAACAAAGTCGCAACTGAAGTACCTAAACTAGAAATCAAAAAGGAATTTGAAATGCTCTTAATGTTCCTTTTAAGTGTCGCTAAAATCTACATATATCAAGCATATTAAATATGACTAAAAACTAAATCTAGATTCTTTTAAGTCTTGCTTCCATTGAAAATGCCGCGCACCAACCATTTATTAATACATTATTTAGAATTAGTAACACAAATATTTCAAATTTTGTATGTTTTTTTTAATGTTTATCAACAACAAACAAACAAAAAGCCTGTCCAAAGTTTTAGATATTTTTTAAAGAATTTAATTAATAACAAACAAAAAAAACTAACAAAAATATAAATAATACCTTAAAAATGTTTTGGGCTGGAATAAGACATTCAAGGGAAAAATTGTGTGTCATTCCAGCCATATTGATTGTATACAAATAATTCTAGCAATTGTTTTTGCTATTTAAAAAAAGCTTCAAAATGTGATGCATAAGTAACTAAGAACTTTTTAAAAACATAAAACCATATTTTATTAAAAAAATCAAAAACTAAAAATGAATTATATTTGGAAATAAATGAGAGAAAATACCATAATTGAGAGTAATTTGTTTTAGCTGTCAGTTGAGCCATGAGAAAATATTTAATTATTATTGGAAAAGTTCAAAAACTAAGCTACCATAATGGACCAGCTAAATATGCGACATTTACCAACTGGGATTTTATACAAAAGTGAGTAACTACCATAAGGCCATACAAAATACGTCACTAAAACCAGTTTGGGCTCTCATGTGAGTATCGGCCAGATAATCCAGCAATCAACAAAAAATTAGCGCATCAAGTAAACTGTTAACAAACTCTTTCACCTGGAACATGTTGGTATACGCGAATAGATAAACAAATCACATGCTAAAATATAGCGTGACTAATTTCAAGTGCAAATATGTGTGTTGAGTGTTAATTAGGTAGATTTTATGGTTAATTTAAGTTAATTAGAGACTTTACGAATTGGTTTAACTATAAGGGTTCACTTATCGATCAGTGAAAATTATTTCTTTAAAATTAATTACATAATTTTAAATTAGTTATTAAGAATAACTTGAAAATCTTAATAGTCTGGATCTTGGGGGCTGCACATTCAATTTCTGCCGAAAAGTTTTTTAAATCGATATGCCCTTGAATATTTTTAAATAACCGATCTCCTTCGAAGGCACGGACGAAAAGAATTTTTGGACAAATTTAAAAAAACACTTGACAACACTTTAATGAAAACCGTTAACTTTTGTCTTCCTCAAGTCCTCAAAATAGTTTTTGTCAACTCCACAACAAAAATTGCAGCAATTTGCACTTCGCTCGCACAACAAAGACCAATTGAATCATTGCCGCCTAGTATAAAAAATAACCAAGGTATTTACCCGACTAGGTCCGAGAATTTTCGACACAAACCTTTCGAGACTTTTCAAACAGGAAAGAAAAATAAAAGACTAAGTTCCATTGAATATTTCCGCAGAATCTTACCATCCCGATCTCCCCAAGACAAACCCAACAGGGCACAGAATGCAAAAAGAAGAAATTTTCATGTTGAAAAAGGTTACTATTTACTGTTTTATAGAAACAAATCATAAAGACAGTCCATTTCAGGAAATTATAGCTATCTTGTTTTCATGATACTTTCATTTGACACGACAATACAACAGGCATCTGTTATTATTTCAGCCGACATGTGACTCAGCCTTACACATTCGGAAATTTAAAAAAAGTCGGGCCCCGAGTATACCATACCTTAAAGTTTTTTAATAACTGATAACGCGTACGGTTGCGTACGCCGTTTTAATTGTTTTGCTTATAATTCTACTTTGATCACGATCGACGGTAGTTACGTGTATGTAAATAAATATATTTTAAGGTATGACAATCTTACTTCGTCACTGTCAATTTTTCTTTTTATTTTTTTTTTCTTTTTGAAGATAATAAAAAAAAAATACCTAACACATTAAACGATCATCGTACATGCGGTAAAATTTCAAAATGTTTTAAAAACATAGACTTAACAGGATTGGTAAGAAAACTCACATTAATTTAGACGTATAAATTGGACAAAAAACAAGCATTAAACGAGTTTTGCCTCTCGAATTCAGAAATTTTAAAATGTATTATTATATAAATGTAAGCTGAAACGGTAAAGTGTTTTGGTTCCTTGCAACCGTAGGTATTTCGGGCCTGGAATACTGGCTCTTTAAAAATTCAGAATCGGATATCTGGTGCATGTCTGGTTTCTGAGTCTTAATAGCACAACTTCGGAACATGGTAATTGTTCGGTTCCCGGTTAGATTCCTAGACTTAAAGCCCTATAATAATAGTCGTTCGGAATGATAGTTAATGCTCCTTGTTTATTTGTTTTAAATTATATTCAGGACATTATACATATAAATTGAATTATTGGTCCCAAAAGGTTAATTAAGAATGTTTGAAAATCCCGGAAAATCCGTTGATAATAGGTTATTCCTAGTTTAAGCAGCGTATATTTATGCAGGTCTTAAAAAACATTTTAAAATAATGATATTTTTATTTTTGTATGTTGTTACATTGAAAATAATTTTGCAGCTGACGGTACGTCCGTCCATTTTCCGACTTTGCAGGCAGATTTTTCATAATTTTAAAAAGTCTTGTTTATAGTTGGATTCTTATTGCCTTTAGCCTAGGCCATATTGAATCTTAAAGGATGATAAGACCCATTTAGTACATAAGCAAAATATAAATAACTAAAGCAAACACCATTTCAACTTGCTTGAAACTTTTTTTAATCACAAAGCACAATTTAATGAGTGCAGTGCCCTGTACTTTGTTGAAATCAAGCTAAAACGAATAGTTCATTGATATACATACAAATGTCAGTATGTAGAGAAGATACGTTGAACAAACAAGTAACTTGTGACTCTGAACTTGGCACTGAAATAAAAGTAGATTATGCGGTTACACAAAGGGTGGAACGAGAAAAACTAGTTTTTTTGTTTGATTTGCCAACAGTGAGCTTGTATTCATAAGCATTTTATTTTTTATATAATAATAATAAAGGGTTTTTATCTTTTTGCATTAAAATTCTAAGTCATCAGCTGTTGTAAAGTTTGGTTCACTCTCCGTAATAACCGCAGCTGCTTCGTCTGATGGCACGTCATCACTTAAGACAAAGTATAGGCAGATAATCAAAAGAAAACTAAATGGAACAAAATTTAAATAAAAAACGTATTAATTTAAGAAATATTTAAGCCGATTAATAAAAACCTTAGTAAAAAACAATATTCCATTGGTGAAGTCATTTTGAACTGTCTTGAAGCACCTTAGAAATATAACTAACTGAAATAATGTCTAACAAATTTCAACGATGCCATTTATTATATACATACATAATGTTTACGATTATGTATATCCATAACACTTTAATTTGCACCTTTGTTAATTATTACTAATGAGAAGTGCAATTTAGAGTTGTGACTTTTCATTGATTGGGCTACCGCTGCACTTTTAGTCATACACAAACGAGCATTAGCGCTGTAAGAGTTAGTTGAAATAAATAATTTATAAAGGTTGACCCGAAATTCTCGCGTCACTCAAATTTTCACCATTAAAGTGATAAGGTATTGTTATTAGAAAAAATATAGATAAAATAGCGTTTTCAGTGTTGAGATAATATATAGGGTGGCTAATGAATGATGCTACTTAAAAAACCTTTTTTTTTCAATTCCGAATGGAACAGTTTAAAAAGTCTTTTCATGGCTTTTAACTTCCCAGCTGTTGCCAATAGCTGGTGAAGGTGACCGTATGTGTATAAGTTATTAAAGAAAAAACTTTTTATTAGAATCTCTTTGTAAAACATGTCTTATTGAGCCTTAACTTATCAGATGATCCAGCGCTGTGATCTGCCAGAAAAAATAGGTGCCTTCATAACATGCTGTTAATATTAACATACCAAGTAGCTTTTGCTTAAGCTTTTAAAGCTGTTCATTAAAGCTTTTGTATAACGTTGAATGAAAATATAACTGTGAAATCAAGACACACACAGAGAGAACTAGCACCAAGTACTGAACGCACACCTGTTGCGAGAGCAACGACTTCCACAGCTGTTTGCAATCTGCTTCCGTTTATTTGGACACTCGGTGGGTGTCGACTCGAGTCTCTCTCATACTCATACTGGTTTTGGTTGTTGACTTCACGATCGCGCAACTTGGTTCAGTTTGTGGTGCACTCTCGTGAAGAGCGCATGTTTGTTTGCGGATCAATTTCCAAGATATTTGGAGCGTGTTTTTCTCGATTCCGGTCGCGTGTGTGAACAGAAAAATATTTGACACTTTCTCCACGCTTTGAAACCCCAAAAAAGCATTCAGCTGTGAAATTTGTTTGTATTCGGTAATTTTGGTGCTTAGCAAAGTGGCACAAAATGACGACGCGATTTATGGATATGCTTAAGCTGACCTTTAAGTGAGTTTCCTGTAAATAAGTTACTGGGTATTGGGGTCTCTCGATGTGGCAAGCCCGAATGCATAAATACATACATCAATATGTAAATGCATTTGCAAAATGTTGCTTGGGTGAAATTGTTGCGCAAACTTTGCTGCTGGTTTTTTTTTTTTTTTTTTGCATAAAATTAATGTTTTTGTTTTTTTCCCTCTGCCTGTTGTTTGGTTTCTTTTGCATTTGTTGTTTTCCTCATAATTTCAGCATTATTTCCACTCGATATTGTTGTTGTCAAATTAGTTTTTGTTATTATTTGCACGTTTTCCACGCATGCGAAATTGTTTATAAGCAAGTTTACTGGTAGTTGGTATTTTAAACATAAATTATTGCACTTGCTATACAATTGTGTTAATTGCATGCGGATGAAATTTTAATTAGATATAATTTCTGTGGATTCAATTGAATAAATTTTTGTACGAATTTAAAGATAAATTTAACTAATTCCTGTTGGTTTACTTTCCATGGAACCCAAATTTTTTACTACTCATAAATTGTGGCACATTTTAAAATTGAAACCCCTTCGGATTTTGTTGGTCCCTCGAGCGGAAGCCGAACTTTTTGAATCTAAGCCCTGAACCGAACTATCTTGATTTGGGAAAAACTTTCAAGATTATGCAAAATCAAAGGCAAAACTATGGGGCTTGGACATCATTGATTAAAATCAGTATTTAAATCGCTTTTTCAAATCTAAAAATAATTAATTTTTTGGCAATGCAGCAAAATACCACTTAAAAATTTGTATAAAATGTTTAAGTCAAGCGCTACTGATTTTATTTAATTGTCATTCGAACATAGGTAATAAAAATTTGACCATCCATCAGCCAGTCAAAACGCTCGTAAAAGAAGAAAAACGTACTGATATTCGTTTTTTACAATTTGTTTGTGATTTTTAGCTTTTTAGTCAAATTGGGTGATATAATGTTATGAATAGACAGCGAATTTTGCATATTTAGGTTAAAGATGTTGAAAACCCAGAAAAAAAAAAAAAAAGGGCGCCTTCTCAAATCACAAAAAGGTTCTTCATAAAAGTATTTACCCTGGCCTACTAGGATAAAATTTGATTTGAAAGTATGCAAAAATCGCTGTCTACCTTAAAAAACAAGACTCGAACCAATACTTTAATAAAAAGGTCCGCAAACCGAACCCAAAGCGTGGAACCCCCAATCCGGTAGAATTTTGGGGGTTTGCTTTTTTTCCTTTTCTTTTATTGCTTTTCTGACCCTGTTCCAAAGCAGGTACAACAAGTATTCGACCTGACACATTCAGTTTGAGGTTTGACGGGCCAATTTTTGGTCAGTAACCCATCATCTCAGATGTCAGCTACACTTGTGGCAATTTTTATTTGTTTGTATTAAAAACTTGTTCAGTTTAATATGCTCAAAATAATTTTCTTCAACTAATTTCAATAATTTTATGCAGTTTACAAAATATATTTTGATTGAAATTTCTGTAAATTATTTTAATGGTGACTTGCATTAATTATCATATCTTATCGTCAAGTGACCATAATATAATAATATTAGAAAACAAAATACACTCATTATGACTTGTTGTTATTGTTGATTACAGTACATTTCGAATTTTGTAATTTCAACAACAAAACAACAGAACACAGTCAAATTTAATCGAGAACCTGTTATTAAAACAGATTAAACACTATATTATGTAAATTTTATCAGTCTATTCACATATGAATCTGTATATAAACGTGACTTTTGGTTTAGTGTGCAAACTTGTCATGTCATGCCTGTTTAGCAAATCTATTTTTTTCTGTCACCTGAAATCAGCATGGACTATGTACCGGCAAAGCTGATTAATTGGCTTGGCTTGCTTTGTTTTTGTTGGCACTTATTAAAAGTCCATAAAATACAATTATCTGTAAACAAGTATAAGTACACACCTACGTATTATATATGACAAAAGTAAAAGGGTTTTTTAATTCTTTTTTAGGAACAAAATATCATGATAAAATTCAAATTGTTATTATTTATTGTAGCAGCAATCTTATTTGAGATTATATTTTATACAAATACTTGTTAAAAGTGTTTATCGATTTTTCTATTGTTTAGATAGTGAGACTAGCCGGCTCGAGGTCATTACGTAATTTGCTATATATATTTCTGGCCTAATAATGAAAACGCGAATATTTATGATCAAAAATGGATTTATTGTTTTTCAAAGTATTCTCCTGCAAGATTTATACACTTTTGCATGCGCTCAAACCAATTGTCGAAGCACTTTTTCCACTCCGATTGAGACACCTCCAAAACATGGTTTTTGAACTCTTCAACAGCATCTTCTGGCGACAAAAATCGTTGACCACGCATTTTTCCCATTGATGTGGCCTCATTACTAAAAGAACGTCAAATGATGACGGCGCTAATGACCCATCAATTCGACGTTTTGGGCGGTCAAAAAGGCGCTGGTGTGAGCTGATGTGTGAGAGCTCGCATTGTCATGGTGCACAATGATCTGTCTTTTCTTGTTCGTTTTTGGAATTTCTCCGAAGACTTCAGGCAAGAAAAATGTGGTGTACCACTCAGAATTGTCCGTCCAGTTTTGCAGAAGAAACAGGCGACCATTTGCTTCGAAGTGCTTTTTCCACGAACGTCTTTCGTTGGATTTGGCTCGTGTTCGAAGACCCACACGGTCGATTGCTGTATAGATCCATGATTCGTCACCTGTGACGATCTTTTTGAAACACTGCGATTATATTTTTTCAAAATTTCTTTGCACCAATCCACACGATCCTTTTTTGAGCGATTGTCAAATTGTGCGGGATCCAACGAGAACAAACTTATTTTACGCCCAGGTGTTCATGCAATATCGAACATATGCTGTTGGAAGAAATGCCCAAGGATGCCCTCTATTTCACGATATGTCACATGACGATCTTGCATTATCAGTTCACGCACGGCATCAATGTTTTCTGGCACAACGACTGTTTTTGGACGACCTTCGTCTTCGAGCGAGCGTTGCCCGCGATTGAATTCATTAAACCAATTGTTTACAGTGCTATAGGATGGTGCTTTATCGCCATACAAAGATTTAAGTTCATCGTTTCACTCTTGTGGTGATAATCCACGTCGAAAGTTGTGAAAAATGATTGCACAAAAATTTTCACGAGTTAATTCAATTTTTCTGCCGAGGTAAGTTTTTGATTAATCGTTAATCGATATCAAACGTGGTCACACATGAAAGAGTTGTATGGAGCTTTTATTGATAAAAGTCCAAACTTTTTTTGGGAAAAGGCCAATTGGTCCTAAAATGGCTAGAAGTGACCGTATATACTTTATGGGGTCGGAAGTGCTTTCTCTGCCTGTTATAATAACTTTAAACCAGAGTTCAGCATTTTTTCAAGTCTCTATTACAGGCCATTAATCACTGCCATACCTGCAGAGGCCACCTGTACAAATTTGTCCGTTGTTGTTGTAGATTTCTTAAATTTCGTCTGTCTCTGACCTACTGTCCTATGCGAGCTTGGGTAAATGACGCCGTGCGAGTTTTCGTTTCGCTTACTCTTGTGCGGAGTACGCAAGGTTTTTGCACACTATTCAAGGTTTTCCCATCTCTGATTTAAACTTTCAATCATACTAAAATAAGTTTTTAGCAAAAAGTATGGCATATTTAATAAAATTTCCACAAATTATTTTCCTTTATGATATCATAAGACGCATTTCGAATTGTGTAAAGTTGTCAGTTGTCGTACTAAGGTTAAGCATGTGTTGCGAATTCTCGAAATGTGCAATTTTGTAATATGTTAAATAATTATCTTTTTTGTATTGTCAATCCATTCCACACTGGACACGTACATGTCCAATCTCTACGCTGAATCTTTTTGTCTTCTCTCAATTAGCGATTTGTATGCCGTCGTGTGGAGTGCATAAAAAACTATGTCAGTGCAATTGATATAAAATATAAAATGTTTGATTAAGCTGAAGGTGCGCAGTGGAAAAGTACACAAATAAGCCATTAAATGCATAAACTCATCGCTGCAAACTCAATTAGCAATAGAAGAAGAGGGTGTCCCAAACAATAGAAATGGAAGACCGCCCATGCATGCTAAGCAATGAAGTGTTAAGGTTGGTCAGCAGGCGTTGACAATTCGTAAGACTTTCAAAACAAAACGTAAATAAAAATAAATAACGCGGCTACGACATTGAAATAGCCTAGCCGGCAATTTGGTGTACGCGAATGCGTGACTGACTCGGCCATCAGGTTTCAATAATATTATGTTACATATTTTTTTATGGTACTAAAAGATATATATATCTACTTTTTCCATTTTACAGGGTGCTCAGTTTCAAGTACGAACAGCGTAAATTAACCACAGCCATCTATTCGGTGGTGAAAACCAATCTGGGCACAGTGCGTGGCGTCAAAAGGAACACCATTTGGGGTGGCAGTTACTACAGTTTCGAAAAAATACCGTTTGCCAAACCGCCACTGGGTGAGCTGCGTTTTAGAGCACCAGAACCCATTGAGCCATGGGATCGTGAACTGGATTGCACCACAGTGGCAGACAAGCCCATACAGTCACATATGTTTTTCAAGAAATATGCAGGATCCGAGGACTGTCTCTATTTAAATGTGTATGCCAAGGATGTGAGTAGAAAGGTAAATATTATGAAATCATAAATTCCAAATCCTTTTTGCAGCTCCAACCCGATAAACCGCGTCCCGTTTTAGTATGGATCTATGGTGGCGGCTTTCAGGTGGGTGAAGCCTCACGTGATATGTACAGTCCAGACTTTTTCATGTCCAAAGATGTGGTCTTGGTCACGGTCGCCTATCGTCTGGGTGCTCTGGGCTTTCTAAGCTTGGATGATCCTCAGCTGAATGTGCCCGGCAATGCTGGCTTAAAAGATCAAATTATGGCTCTACGCTGGGTTCAGGAAAATATTGAAGCTTTTGGCGGCGATCGCAATAACGTCACACTCTTTGGTGAGAGTGCCGGTGGAGCTTCTACACACTATCTGACCTTGAGTCCCCAGACCGAAGGACTCATACACAAAGCCATTGTGATGTCTGGCAGTGCTTTATGTCCCTGGGCTCAGCCACCACGCAATGATTGGGCCTACCGTTTGGCCCAAAAGTTGGGCTATACCGGAGATAATAAGGATCGAGAGATTTATGAATTTCTAAGGGAAGCCAAGGGAGGCGATATTGTCAAGGCCTCGGCTACCGTTTTAAATAATGAAGAAAAACACAATCGTGTGCTCTTTTCCTTTGGTCCTGTAATTGAACCCTACACCACAAGTCACACAGTGATTGATAAGCCACCCTATGAGCTAATGCAGCAGACCTGGAGTCACAAAGTGCCCATTATGCTTGGTGGCACCAGCTTCGAGGGATTGCTCTTCTATCCAGGTAAATAATAAAGTGGAAAATACTTTTGACTAAAGTGTAAATATTAATGATCATCGGGAGAAGGAGTAGATATATTATTGTAGGTACTTGACTTTACTTTTGAGAATAGGCCTATGGAATACTTTACGCAACAAGCATTAGACCGACTGAAATTAATTGAAATTATAAATTAAAATTTTTTTCTTCTTTTTCAGAGGTCACTCGTCGTCCCGCCACCCTGGATGAGGTGGGCAACTGTCAGAATATGTTGCCCAAGGATCTGGGCACCAATCTGGATCCCAAAGTGCGTGAGAACTATGGCCTGCAGCTAAAGCGTGCCTACTTTGGTGAGGAGCCTTGCAATCAGGCCAATATGTTGAAATTCCTGGAAATGGAATCTTATCGCGAGTTCTGGCATCCCATTTATCGCACTGCTCTGGCTCGTGTGCGTCAGGGTAGTGCTCCCACTTACCTCTATCGCTTCGATTACGACTCGAAGCTTTGCAATGCCATCAGGATTGTGCTCTGTGGTCATGAAATGCGAGGTGTGTGCCATGGTGATGACTTATGCTACATATTCCACAGCATGTTGTCACATCAGTCGGCACCCGATTCACCCGAGTATAAGGTCATCACAGCCATGGTAGATATTTGGACTAGTTTTGCTGCCCATGGTGATCCCAATTGTGAGAGTATTAAATCGCTTAAATTTGCACCGCTTGAGAATGAGACCAATGTGAATTGTCTCAATATTGGAGAAAAGTTAGAGTTTAAGCCTTTGCCCGAATTGGAGAAATTGCAAGTTTGGAATAGTTTCTATGTCAGGGGTAAACTGTAGGTGGGTAGTCTGTGAGATAATGGTTATATGGCTTTAGCTACCTCAGTTGTAGAATCGACTTTCAAGCATTGTTCAAGCATGTAAATAAATTCTTAGCAAATAATGTTGTACATATGTGGTAGTTTTTTTTTTTTAAGATTTATGATATTGTACTTGGTTTAAGCTAAGTTTGGGTATTACAAAAGTTAATAAATGAAATCGTATACTTTTTGATACGCTGAGCATACTTTTTGGTTTTGTAATGGAAAGTTTCTAGCTGAATATGGTTACCTTAATGCTTACTTCAATATGAAGCTGCACCAAGATTCATTAAAATATTTTATTTAAAAGAAATTGTTTAAGTTTGCCCAAAGCAAATTTGAATGAATCCAAGAAAATAAATAGAATGTTGATTTATTAACACTTTTAAGGTCAAACTCTGTACACATTCTCAAATTAAACCTTGTCCCTAACATTTCCTAGCTCGGAACAACTACTCGTTAAAGCTTACACTTGTATACTCTGTAAAAAAAGTTCAAAGAGTATTTTGGGCTTAAGCAAATGTATGTAACAGCCAGAAGGAATCATCTTTCACCCTTTAAAGTATTTATATTATTGATAAGCATCAACAGCCAGGTCTGTTAGTCTATCTGTCCGTAGGAACAAGCAGATCTTTGAGATGCTAAGAGCTAGAGGCTCGACATGTATGGAACGATTTCAATTTTGATGGTAGTAATCAGCTTCATTTTTCGATTCACCAAGTTACGAAACGATCACATAAACGACAGCCATTTTTTAAGCAAATAAAATTTCGTGATGGGCAGCACTTTACTTACTTCTCGTGGCGCCACATTTAAAAGATATCAGTTATATACAAACTTAAGCAACTACACGGTATATTACAGTCGGGCTTGACCGACTTATTTACTTGTTTTTTTTTAACTGTTTTGTCAACTGTTGTCGACACCTACACACCTAAAAAAAACACACACACACACACATGCAAGCTTCTCTATGTTGATGTGACATTTATGTGTGTAAACCGACGCTTGACAATCAAAGGGGACAACAATTTCCGCACCGCCAACACCAACGGCCCAGAATGACACCAGAGACCAGCGGGGAAAGCGGGAAAAAAGCGTGAGAGCTAAAATAAAAGTAAAAAAATTCCATTAAAATTTTTGCAAGTTTTTAATCTGTTTCTTTTTTTTTTTGTAGGACATGCCAAAATGTTTGTGTGGTAAATCCGTGAAGGGGTGCCGCTCTGCGCCCGGGGATGCGTGTTTTAGGTTGCCAGCCAGCCTGACTGGGCTCATCAGTGACGTGAAAATTTCATTTGTCGAAAACGAGTGGTGCAATTTTTCGTTAAATTTCCTATTTTTTTCTTCTAATTTTTTAGAATTTGGTTATGGTCACACGGCTGTTGTATGGGTTGGTGTGGGGGGCAAGTGCACATGCTGTATAAAAATGGGCGTAAACTCAATAAATTTGAATTTTCCACATTGCTCCAGCTTTGAAATGGAAAAAAGTGGTCGTGTGCCTAAGCTTTTGATTAAATATTTGTATATGGCTAGTTTGTAGAATTAAAATGCATTTCACGCTAAGTCCTGTCCCGAGACAAAGTTCCAGCATTAGTTGGCGTTAAGTCTATAGAAAACTGAAGCCTAAAGTCAAGGCTGCTAGGGAAATTTGATCTTTATACAGCAAAATATGGCTATTTTGAACATTTTAAAGCTAATTTAGGAAAAACTACATTGACTGTCGAACGTTTCAGGGACGATTATAAAAAGGACGAGAATTGGAAAATTAACTTATATTATTTCAAAAACTACTGAAAAACGCAAATTCATTTTAATCCGGAGTGTCTTGGAATTCCCTGGAGCTTTTCGAAACATACCTGAACTTTATATGGAAATGAATGGAAACCGTACAAATAGCTTAAGGGGAGAGTCTACTGTGCCAAGGAAAAAAGACGGAAAACTTTTTTTAATACTTTAATATATAATAAAGATGACGGTTTAATTTAATTAAATGTACGAGTCACATTTTGTTAGGAAAAAAATCCAGAAAAACGGATGTTTACTTTGGCCAAAGAAAAAATAAAAAAACAAAAAAAAATAATATTTCTATTTTTTTTTTAAAAAAAAAATTAAAGTGGGGGTGGGGGGGGAATGCTCTTAAAAATAGGCAAAGTTTTTTTTGTTTTGTTAAGTATACGTCAGGGAAACAAGAAAGTAGAAGAATGCTTTGCCTTCTGATTGCGCCAGATCTACTAAAACGATTTTGATCATTCATGTTGCAATCGACGCAGAATTGATGTTATTCTGGCCCGTACCTCAATCAAGAGGAAAGACATTTTCTTTTACTATTTTTTTACACTAAAGAACAAAAAAAATTTTAAAATCGGATATTTTTTTTAATGTCCCCTAATTTTTTCCAAAAAAATATGGAAAAATATGATTAAGCTAGAATTACATCAATTCTGATCATAACTTTTTTTACCGTTTTCATTTACTATAATCTGGAGTCCCAGAATCATGGCTACTACCTCTACACCTTTTTTTTGGAGACCTTAATTGGCTGGCCGATAATTTTTTGAAATGCCCTCAATTTCCAACAATCTTTTTATTTAACTTTTTTGTTTAATTAATAAATAACTGAAAACAAAAAACCAAATTAAAAAAGCTCTTTTGATTTTCTCTGCAGAACACTCGAAAACCCCTGTGCAAAGGTAGAAGAACCCCTTAAATAAATATGGCTTTGGCTTATCATTCTTCATCTGATCAACAGGCATATTTGTGTCACCTTCCATAAAATAACAAACAGTTTTAGTTCGAAATTCAATCGATTATACAAAAATCACCAGCGATTTCGGCACCCCCGATATAGCCGTATCAACGAACAGATAAAAGCTAGAGTCTTTCTTGGGTGAAGTCAAAAACATTTATTTAGTGGGCACACAAGAATCTTTCAGCATCCTACTGTTAAAGAAGCTTCTGCTCCGAATAAAGACGCCCAAAAGAAATATCAGAATTCTACTATAACATCCCTCATATACAACGTTAATGCTTAGAAAAATCATGCTTTTTTCCCCACTCAAACTTTATTTTCTTCAATTATTATTTTTTGAACGTGCATAAATCATTTCTCTTTTTTACTTGTGCATAAACATTGTATTAGCTTCTTAGTGTATGGCCAAAATTGTAAAAATAAATAAAAATAAATGATTTAGGGCTGATTTCGCATCTTTCATCTAGAAAAAATATTGCTTTTTTTGAATGACATTGATAAAAGAAGAAATTTGTAAATTATTAATTCCCGACAGCATTATAACATAAATATATTTACTAAAGAGCTGTACAATTAAGGGCCGTTTTCTTTTTTTCTATATAGCTGATATGGTAATTTTGGAGACGCTTCATTTTTTCTGTTATAATATACTTTTTGTACATTTTTTTTTACATGAAACATGTTTCCGTTACTCGTTGATTATGTTAAAAAAGAGCCAGTTTCTAGTTTAAGACCACTCTTAATGATTCTCTTTTAGACCGGTTTCCACTGGGGCCTTTAGTGATTTTTAAAATGAAGTTTATTATTCTTTTAAAAAAAACATATTGCATCTCACTCAATGCAGCAAAAATTGACAGTGGAAACCTTTTATAGCCTGCATAAAAAATGTATTTTAAATAAATTTGATCTAAATGGCAAATGGGCAATTTTTTTAATATGTTACTTTTTTTATTATTTAATTATGCCCCTTTACATGACAGCATAGACAGTTATTTAATTTTTTATGTTTATATATTTTTTGTGTTAATTTTGCGGATATTTTTTTCTTGCAACCGCATAAAAGTATGCAACAAAAGCTTTCTGATGTTTGTCGTCCGTGTAAGGGGGGTGTCTGTGAGCGTGTGAGTGTGTGAGTGTTTGCATGCATAAGCCATATTCATACGCCGTGTGGCCACTAGCTGTTGCTTTTCTGTTACTCTACTTTTTTGTTTTTGCAGCTTATCGCAGTCACTCGTCGTATGTCTGATCATATTTGTTTGCGGTTTTGCGATGCGGTTGGCATTTAACAAAAAAGTGGCCACCATGTGTATGTGTGTGTATGTACAACCACAATTATAATGGGCCTGCTTTCCAGCTTCGGCGTTTTATCAAATTAAATTTGCCGGATTACAGGTATTTAGAGCCCGTTCAGTCTGCGGTCAGCAGCTTCGGGCCAATACAAGTGGCATTAGCGGTTGTAATTGAATTTTAGCCATGTGCCGCGCAAATGTATTCCGTTTTTTTTTTGTTGCCTATTCTCTGGGTTTAATTGAATTTACTCCACACTTACATAATCAAAATGGGGATTTTGAATGGGGGGAGTTTTTTTTTATTGCCCAAATTGGGGTATTAGAAAGTCGATTTTTGCTGCCCAACCTGTTTTTTTTTTCATTGATGAATCGTGTGCAACTGCATTTGATGGCTCTTTGTGAAAAATCAAATTGGCTTTGCGAATTTTTAATTTTGATTCGTTAAATCAATAAGCGTAAAATGTAATTTTTAAGAGAGATTAAAATTGCCCAGAAATTTTCATATTCAATAAATATTCCCAAGCAATTCAGTTGATGAAGTTTTTGCCGGCTGGGCTGGTCTGCATCTGGAACAATTTGCACACATATAAAGTTCATGATCCTGTTGATCTCTGAAAACTTTTGCAAATATTTAAATTAATTCAGGAATATGTCAACACGAACATCCATATTAATGCAAACAACAAAATAACAAATATAACCCAACCCAAAAACATGTAAAGAACATGTACAAAATAAACTTTTCTCATTACAAAATTCGAGCAGAATTCCAGCAAAAGACAAGACCCTCCCTTTTTCAGCTCAACAAATGCAACAAGCTAACATTTGAAACAATAGTGAAACAATGTTCAATAGTTTTCCCAACCCCCTTCATTTGCCATTTTTCCCAAAACTTTTGCTGACAAAATAAAAAGTGCAAGAAAAATATTTGTCATATGATGAAAGTTTTAGCTCCAAAAACGATAACAAATATCAGCAATCGTGTTAACTAAATTGCAATTCATTTTCTTTCCGTTCCGACTTGAAAATTTGTCAGAAACTCCTCGAATATTATGAGGCGGGTAAAAGTTGTGTTGGCAGCAAATTTCCCTGTTTCCTTTTGCCGAAAAGACTGGAGCAAGACATATTACGAGTATATGCAAAAATTGCAACAACTTGTCAACACAGCTGTGAAAACTCTGCCACAGGGACACACACACACCTGGTTGGGGCTGGGTATATCATCTGCTTGGAGTCTGTAACTTTATTTCGTTGGAAAGTTTTGCTAATTATCTGCCTCGTTCCTTTTGCACATACATTCTGGCTGTCCTTTTTACGGCAACTGTTTTTGTTGCGGGTGCAAATTGCTTGAAACATTTACATTTCCGTTACGTAATTAATAGTTGAGCCCTTTGGAATATGCCCGTCGAGTTGAGTTTATCGTCTGACAAGACATCAAGCAGATGTGTGTGTGTGTGTGTGTGTGTGCATATAAATTATAAAAGTTTTCATTCTCTCTCTCTGCCATACAAATTGCAATTCCCGAAAGAACGAAATAAGTCTGTGTCAAAGCAAGAAAATTAATTATAGTGCGTACACCTGATGAATAGAAAGTTAGCTTGAAAGTCAGTGCAATGCTTGAAGGCATTTTGTCAAAAAAAAATTTGAATATTACGAACCTTATTATAAGCACAGCTGGAAGCTCCAGCTCGGAGATTAACAAAATATCTATAGTCTTCTTCGACTTTTACCGGGATAATGGCAAATATAAATATTACCTAATTATTACCAAATTTATGAAGAAACACAAACTCAAAAGTACAGGGTATTGTGTAGTCGGTGCAATTAAAGACAGCACTCTCACTTGTTTTTGTTAGAAATTACCATTTTGGTTGCTTTAAATGCATCTTAAAGATTTTAACTCAGTGCAAACTATTTTTGGCAAAATTATACGTGCCAATAATGCTGTGACCCAAACATATTCATAATAATTTGAACATTATTTTTTTTCGGCATGGAAAGTGTGCCAAAATGCAAAGTAGAGCTTTAATGTGCTAGCCAGCGCATAAACACACACACACACACTTTTATAATAGGCCAAATAGTGCAAATATTTATGCATATATGTATGTATGGATATGATGTGGTCAGCAAGGAGAAAGATGCCATAGAGTCCAGTTTGGGCAAAGTGACCACGTTCAACAAAACCACAGCAAACTAATAATAACCAGCACAGCCACATAGAAAAAACAGACCAAACCAGCAGAGAGACAGGGACAGAGAGCGAGGGTAAGAGAGATGTGTTAAGTGCGGCCGGGAAGGGGGGGGACTAAACAACACAGCAAACATAATTGCAACCACGAAATTTACAAATAGCTTTTAGTGTCAGCGCAAAATACATAACACACACACACACACACTGAAAAAATTCACACACTCACACACAATGCACTCTCAATGCATTTTAGCCAAACGGCAAAACATGTTGCATACTTTTTGGGGAAAGCACAATGGTTTAACTCGAACTTTTTATACCCTTGCAGAGGGTATATTAAAATTGTCACGATGTTTGTAACGCATAGAAGGAAGCATTTCCGACCACATAAAGTATATATATTCTTGATCAGCATGACGAGCTGAGTTCATTTCCGCCGTCTGTCGCCGTCCGTCCGTCCGTCCGTCCGTCTGTCCGTCTGTCCGTCTGTCCGTCCGTCCGTCCGTCTGTCCGTCTGTTTCTATGCTATCTCCTCCCTCAGTTTTGAAGCTATCTTGACCAAACTTTGCAAAAAGTCTTTAAATACAAATACGCTGCGCATTTGTCGGAATCGGCCGGATCGGATGACTATATCATATAGCTGCCATAGGAACGATCGGTCTAAAAACTAGTTCTAATGAGAAAAACTTTTTTGTTTGCCATCGTAGCGTCACCAATCGTGGTAAATATTAATTTTATATGCTTCCACACAATTCTGAAAAAATTTATCAAAATCGGATGACTATAGCATATAGCTGCCATATAAACGTTCGGTCCAAAAACTAGTTCTAGTGAGAAAAACTTTTTTGTTTTCCATCGTAGCGTCACCAATCGTGGTATATATTAATTTTATATGATTCCACACAATTCTGGAAAAATTTATTAAAATCGGATGACTATAGCATATAGCTGCCATATAAACGTTCGGTCCAAAAACTAGTTCTAGTGAGAAAAACTTTTTTGTTTTCCATCGTAGCGTCACCAATCGTGGTATATATTAGTTTTATATGCTTCCACACAATTTCGTGAAAAATTTATCAAAATCGGATGACTATAGCATATAGCTGCCATAGGAACGATCGGTCTAAAAACTAATTCTAGTGAGAAAAACTTTTTTGTTATCAATGGTAGCGCCTTTCAAAAACTGCAAGGGTATTTAAAACATCGGCGTAGCCGATGTTAGCCTTCTATTTTTTTGTTATAAATTCTAATTTCTAAGATTATCATCCCAAATTTGGCTTTTATGGCATATTTTGGGAACCAAAGACTGAAAGAAGAGACCTCAGAGATGGTAAAAGCTAGACGTTTAAAGCGTATTATACTTAAAAGAATCTTTATATCTTCCACAATTTTGTAAATGAAATGTTCAAACCTTGTATTTATCGATCCTTAAATTTTTTTAACGATCAGACAAATGATAGTGATGGGCAGCACTCACAAAATTGTTAACTTAAAAGTTATCAGTTATATGCAAATATCAAGCTTAACCGATTTTCTTAGTTGTTTTATTTTAATATATTAATATATTATTTTAACGTATGATTAATAAAGCAATTATTATTTGAAATCTAAAGGAAAAAACTTAAGTGTATTTATGCCAAAAAAAAAAAAAAATGGGGTAAAAAACCACAGTGGAATGGGGCCAGGGGTCGAAAAATATCGTAAAACAAATGCACTGCCCAGCCACAGAAGAGAAAGCATAATAACTTTGCCGCCTTTGGACACTGGAGAGTACATCTAATTTGTCATGGAACTGCACCCGTAGCAAGAAAAATGCAAAAGAGCAGGATTCGCTGCTGTCCTTGGCCACTAATTAATGCGGCTTGTTCGGCTCGCTGGCGCTAGCTAGCTGAACGGCCAAAACGTCTCTTCCCCAGCACTTGTAACTGTCGGAGCTAACCGCCTTCCCCCCTTTGGCTGTGTATCATATTAGGCAGAAAAGTTTCGCTGCATGGCCGCTGGCTGCAAAATTAATTTTTCGCATTTGCTAGGCGTCCGAGAGCTTTTGGAGCACAAGTTGTGTTAATTTGGTATGCCCCCAGGGGCCTGGCAGTCACCGCATTTGTTTTTAACCCCCCGGTTCACGCCCACAGTGCGTATGTGTAATGACATAATTTTTGCGGGACAAGAGTTTTAGGCGGTAGCAAACATTTCATGTGGCTGGCGACATGTTTCAGTTTTGTAGGGGGAATTTTTGGAATTTTCAGTGTAACTAACCCTTTGATTCGCTCACAGATAACTAGATTTTGAATGCCAGCTGGCAACAAGCTTTGGAATATGGGTTTAAAAATGTTGTATCCTATAATTTTCAAGTAGTAATTAGAAGCGCCTATTCAAACGTCGAGTTGAGTCGATATTTAATTTTTTTAGGCAATAAAAACATTTTTGTGGCCATTAGTTCATAAATTTTTTAATCTTTAATGTTACATACCAGAAATGTTAACGGAATGCAGCCATGGAAAAATAACAGCTGTTAAAGTCAACATATGTTAACGACTGACAGCTGGGTGTTAAATGAGTATATTTCTGCTGCGATTTAGAATTGTTAGAAAGAAATAAAATCGGCAATTTTGGTCAAATAGTTTTGATGGAATCTCATCAGTGTGGTTTGGACCTTGTGCTTGTACCTTCGCTCTTAAGAAATTAATCGTGCTGTCCTTGTAATCGCGGTTATTCGTGAGGCATCTTACAAACAAACATTTGTGAAGAAAATTTAACTTAGCAAAGGCCTTATAAAAAATGTTAGAGTTTGTTAAGTCTGTGTCTTATTTTAGCTTATAGAGTCATCAATTATGCATCCCATGCACTTTATCTCAATGTGTACTTTGGCACACTATTTGCGCAGTTTCATTATTTAAGACAGAACCTCAATTTCATCAATGCCGACTTGTTTGGTACTTGGAGAAAAGCGATCGGTCGAACGCCTGTTTCTTACATTGCTTTCATTGCGGTCTTATGACAGGTTTTAAAGTTTAGTTTACTGTTTTAAAGAATAACTAAAATTGGTTTATTGGTCTATACTAAAGCAAATCATTTATAATATACATTATTTCCAAAAAAAAAAAAAATAGAAGGCTAACATCGGCTACGCCGATGTTTTAAATATCCTTGCAGTTTTTGAGAGGCGCTACTATTGATAACAAAAAAGTTTTTCTCACTAGAATTTGTTTTTAGACCGATTGTTCCTATGGCAGCTATATGCTATAGTCATCCGATTTTGATAAATTTTTCCAGAATTGTGTGGAAGTATATGAAACTAATATATATTACGACTAGCATATAACCCGGCGCGCTTCGCTTCGCCACCATCAGTATAGCCGCCAAAATAATGAAAAAAACGTTGGCAATGATACCACCCCCGCCCCCATTTTCCGAACTTCTGAACTGAGTAAATTATTTTCCACCAATTTGGTCCATTGAGCGTACAAACCCTTCAACCACTCCCGCAGCCCATTATCCGACCCTGAGGGTGAGTGTGAAAGCCAAGAACTTTATCCTATTTAATTGGCCCATAGAGCTTTCAAACCAAATTTAATACATATCGGCTAAAAACACACCCCTGCACCCATAATCCGACCTTTGCAGTGAACTTCCCGAAATAAAAAAACACGTGTTTCCATTTATTCTGACCCTAGATCTTACAAAACGAATTTTATTCAGATCGGCTCACAAATAGCCATTGTCACTGAACCGAAATACGCCCACCATTATTCTTGCCTGTGGGCAGAAATTCTACCACCGAGAAATCAAATGTATAATTATTTTCTATAATGTGTTCACAAACCGATTTTGAAGCCAATCGGATTAAAAATAGGTTTTACCATATGAATTTTCCGACTTTTCGTGCGGATTTTCCAACATTGGAAAATCTCAAGTCTAATTATTTTGCATACTATCCTTACAAACCGAGTTTGAAGTCAATCGGATGAAAAATAGTGTTTTCCATATAGAATTTTCCGGCCATTTTCCTTGTGGGTGGATTTTCCACCAAAAAATCACATGTCTAATTATTTCAAACTACCCTAAACCAGTTTAAGCCAAACGGA
The DNA here is from genome assembly GCA_018904225.1 of Lordiphosa mommai. Lineage (NCBI taxonomy): Eukaryota > Metazoa > Arthropoda > Insecta > Diptera > Drosophilidae > Lordiphosa > Lordiphosa mommai. Next base: position 127,757 of record JAEIFT010000594.1, read on the forward strand.
TGAAAATAGTTTTTCCTAGAATTTTCCAATTTCCCGACTTTTCGCGCACCAACATCGAAATCTATTCTTTACCTCCCCCACGATGAGTCAATCATGAAAATATCCAAAGCCGGCCTTCCTTTGGGTTTTCCACAACCACACAATTTGGTCATCGTAAAATAGTTTTCTATAGAATTTTCCGGGTATTTTCTTGTGGGTGGATTTTCCAACATTGAAAATCTCATGTCCAATTACTTAGCATACTACCCTTACAAACCGAGTTTGAAGCCAAACGGATGAAAAATAGTTTTTCCATATGGAATTTTCCGGGAATTTCCCGACTTTTCGGGCGATTTTCCATCATCGGAAAATCTCAAGTCTAATTATTCTGCTTACCATCCTCACAAACCGAGTTTGAAGTCAATCGGATGAAAAATAGTTTTTTCCATGAAGAATTTTCCGGCCATTTTCCTTGTGGGCGGATTTTCCGAAATCTGGGAAACAGGTGTCCAATTATTTCGCTTACTTTACTTACAAACCAAATTTCAAGTCAATCGGATGAAAAACAAAATTTTCCCCATAGTAGCTTTTCCGGGAGTTTTCCACCCCTTAGGGATGGAATTTTCCAAAACCCCGCCTTAGTGCTCACTTTCAACTCATAAGGAAACTTCTGTGAAAATTTCAGCTTTCTATCTCTTACCGTTCAGGCTCTACGTTGATTGCCAACAGTCAGTCAGTCAGTCAGGACAAACTCTTTTATATATAGAGAGATTGTTGACGCTACGATGGAAAACAAAAAAGTTTTTCCCACTAGAACTAGTTTTTTGACCGACCCTTTATATGGCAGCTATATGCTATAGTCATCCGATTTTGATAAATTTTTACAAAATTATGTGGAAGCATATAAAACTAATATATACCACGATTGGTGACGCTGCAATGGAAAACAAAAAAGTTTTTCCCACTAGAACTAGTTTTTGGACCGATCGTTTCTATGGCAGCTATATGATATAGTCATCCGATCCGGCCGATTCCGACAAATGTGCAGCGTATTTGTATTTAAAGACTTTTTGCAAAGTTTGGTGAAGATAGCTTCAAATCTGAGGGAGGAGATAGCGTAGAAACAGACGTACTGACGGACGGACGGACGGACGGAGGGACGGACAGATGGACAGACGGAAATGAACTCAGCTCGTCATGCTGATCAAGAATATATATACTTTATGTGGTCGGAAATGCTTCCTTCACTGCTTTACAAACATCGTGACAATTTTAATATACCCTCTGCAAGGGTATAAAAAGATTTATATCCTACTTTTCTTTTGGCTTAGGAAAATTAATAATATAATGTATATGGTCAGTTTGGGTAAGAATCATTGAGATTAAGAAGTTTTATTTGGCGTTACACAAGCTGTCCGCTTTCTTCTATTTTTGCCACAGTTTGTGACGAATTTTCATAGCGAAAAAACAAAAAGTACCCATACTTACCGGAAAATCGAAGAAGGCACGTTTAGTCGAACTGGTTAATAGTTATACTGAAACATTAATAAAGTAGCGACTATTTTTATTCTATGCGATAAATGTTAGCCAAGAGATATGTCAATTGGTTCAAGTTGTTTTTCGATAAATTTAACATTGAATACACAAATAGCTTTGAAAATATTACCAACTGGCATTTCAGTGAAAACCAAAATGCGTACGTTTTCCCTCTACGCTTACACAATTCAACCAGAAAATCCTTTTGTTTGCTTAATATGCGCTTGTGTGTGTGTGTGTGAGTGGCATTGTTCCTGCTGCTGCTGTTGTGTGTGTGTGTGTGCGTGCTAGCCTTGTGCTCGTCTTAGCGATAATGATGTTTATTTAATGCATTTCAGGTGCAAGGTGCTAAGTATTTGCCGTTTGACGTTTTGCGCGCGCCATCCTATGTCGGATTTCTGTACTTTGCCCCCCCCCCTCGAACACTAATGCCCTGCCTGGGCAAGGTGTAGGGGGAGTTGGGAACGAAGTGTGCAGGAGTACGAAGTGCTCATTATGCCAAACGTGGCGTCATTCCATGCGCCCGAGCAGCTGCGACGTGCATGCGATAAGCGAAAGCGTTAGCTCAATGTCATACACTACTGCGTATACTTAATGTCCTGCCAGGCCACACAAGGGAGAGGGGGGGACCCTTTTTTAAATGCAACACACGTTTTTGTGGCGCTGCATTTATCGTATTGTCTGCGCTCCCACTTACCCTCACTGACTTGGCTCATAAATAATGCACATAATCACATTTAAATAAGTAATTTAATTTGTGATTTTTCACATATCGTTAAGTTCCTAAGAACAAAAGACGATCCGCGAATATTGAACTGGTTATAACATATGTGAGATCTAAATAGAACTTCATCTTATAGAATAATGATAATAATAATAATAGAACACTGAATAGGGAGCATCGGCTACAGAGAAGAGGGAAAAAATGTTTTTTTATTATTTGAAAAACAGAAATTTCTTTTTGTTAGGACCTCGAAGCTCGAAGCAAAGTTGACGTGCCCTTTAAAAAATATATATCGCCAGTTAATCTATCTCTGGACTTTATCTCACATTCCACATTTATTTACTCAGTCAGTTTGCGTGGAAAATAAACTTTTTATTTTTTTTGCAGATTTTGCATTTTTATTGCACAACATCCGGTAACAAGCAGTTTAACAGCATACTCATACCCCCACACACAAAAAGGCCAACCCCCCAAAAAAGTCCATTGTAGTTGCCAATGCCACAATACCAGAAGCAAAAGCTGAACCAGGGTTCCAGGCAATTACAAACAGTTGTTTAACTGCTTGACTTAAAACGCAACTGCAGCCAGTGGGAATCCTGATGCTGTCGTTTTGTGGTTTACGGATTAAAGCGCCATACATCCGCGGCAACAACGTCGACAAGAGAGTCCGGATGGGAATGATGATGATGATGATGCTGTTGCTCCATGCTGCGCATGCGTCCCCGTTGAGAGTTGGCCGGGGCCCTCAATGGCGTCCGGTGTCATTGCGTTTCCGTTTGAGTTGGCAATTTATACAATTTTCACTGAATGTGAAAATACTTTACTTGGGCCCACCACACATTTACTTATGGTGGGCCAGGCCCCACGTTAAATTGATTTATAATTTTCCCAGCGTTGCATTTTAACTTTTCCTGTTTTCCGTTTCGTACTTTCCCCCCAACTTTGGGGGGCGGTGGAAAAATTAATTCACATACATTTTCAACAGCCTTTCTCATATTTGAATGAAATTTCAACGGCGAAATTGGCCGAATGGGAGAATGGGATAATTTTTTGTTTGCCTTGGCGCCTTTTTAATTAAAAGTCAAAAGTTCAGCAATTGATATTGTAATCAATTTATGCACATGGCGAGGCTTTATTTACTGATTCGCTTTAATTTTATTTTATCCATTATGCTTTTCGCTTGTGTCGGTTGAGTAATGGCAACTTTTCGCTGAGGGTAATCAGTGTTTATGGCTGAGTGAAGATTTTTTCTTATTGGTAACTTAAAGAAGGTTGGGTTATTTGCAGGATACAAAGGAAGTGTTTACTCTTATGATAATAATTAGAGTGTAGTTTAATTTTAATATGTACATTAGAGCGTACCTGCCTTGTATGAAAAATTTCTTTTCTTTTTCTTTTCATATTTACACATTTTATAGGAAATAACTTTAGATTTTCAAAAAAATTAAATTTTTTTTTAAAAATACCCATTTGGGACAAAATTGAAAAATAACGGTTAATTTTGGAAAATAGGGGGTAAATTTAAATTTTTTTAAATTTTTGTTATTATTTTCAAAAAGTACATGAAAAATGCTTTAAAATGGCATATTCACAATTTCAAATCGATAAAGTTTTGTCATAGTTATACGATTCTAAAAATACCAATGTTACTTAAAATATCAAAACTTCCAAAATTTTTCAAAATTATGTGAAAGCATATAAAACTAATATATACCAAGATTGGGCACGCTACGATAAGAAACAAAAAAGTTTTTCTCACTAGAAGTAGTTTTTTGACCGACCGTTTATATGGCAGCTATATGCTATAGTCATCCGATTTTGATAAATTTTTTCATAATTGTGTGGAAACATATAAAACAAATATATACTACGATTCGAACCTATGTGAATCAAATTTTTCACAAAGACTTATTTTTCGACCGATCGCCTATGGCAGCTATATGCTATAGTCATCCGATCCGGCCGGTTCCGACATATTAGTTGCGCAGTAAAAAGAAGACTCTGTGCAAAATTTTTTGCTATAAAAAAAAAGAGCAGAGTTCGCAAAAAAACACACAGACGGAGGGGGGGGGGGCCGGCCAACCAGCGGAAGCGGAAATGAACTCAGCTTGTTGTCCTGATCAAGAATATATATAGTTTATGGGGTAGGAAATGAATATTTCTATGCGTTACAAACTTCTGGGCAAAATTAATATACACTTTTCAAGTGTATAAAAATGTTTTGTTATTATTTTAAGTACACCGAGAAAAAAATAGAACAAAATCAAAAACATTTGATCATGATTTTAGAACGTCATATTTTTCTCTGTGTACACAAGTTCTTCTTTTGAGAGTTAATCGGGATTGACTTAAAACTTTTACGACCTAAAAGTATGATCAGAAAGATCTTAATAGTGTTCGAAATGTGCCTAATTTATCTCGGAACGGTGTAGAATCTATTGACACCGTTTGTAGTTGATTTAAGTACAATGTCTTGGAGTGTAGAGCAAATTGTATAATTCTGCTTGCCTTTCAAATTTCATTTTGATTAATTTGGATAATTTAATAAATTTGTTTTTTCTATTTAAGCATAGTCCAGAACATAAGTCAAGGATTGACCACATTCTGTATAACATCTGTCATTATTGTCCTTGGCCTTCTGCATGGTTTCTTTTGTGCAACTTCCAACTTTTTGCAACTCTGCTTCATCTATACACGACTCTCAACCATATATTATTTTCTGCATATTATATTTTTTTTTTTGGGAGGACATGTTTTTGCACTGTGTTTTTTCTCTCTCTTTAATGCCAAGTCATAATTTCGTTCCATTTCTGTCCTTGGCCCCCTATATTTTGTTTTTTTTTTTTTTTTTGCTTTGCGTTGCACACTTTGTGTAACATTTTAATTACGCATTCAGTTGGCGCAGACTTACAAGAATTATGAGTTGGTAGAGGGCGGGAGTGAGTTGCCGCTGCTGTTGCACTCTTTGTTTAACATTTCGCGCTATTTATGCATAATTTGGCCATTTTGCCCCTTTTTTCTTCATATTTTTTTTTATCAAACATTGTTACAACTTTAGCAGTTTTTTTTGGGTAAGTAGCAACAGCTTGTATAAATGTTTGATGTGCCAGCTTTTATGGCACCCTGAATGAGCATAAAATCTTAGCAATTCCCAAAACTAGTCCAAAATGAAGGCCTCTGCTTTAGCTTAATGACAATTAACCTTTCGCGTTACAAAATTAAAATCATGAGTTTGAAATAACCCGCATATGTGGAGCTACATAAATCTGCATTGTGGATGGGGGATGGGGGGGAGGGTGGGTGTCGTAGACATGACACGTATTTATAGCACGCCAACGACCCCAGTTTGGGCCACATTGCTAATACGCCATGTTGCCTGCGCTTGCTGCTCAGTTTGTGTGGCTTTGTTTTATGTGCACACACACACACTCATACATACATAGCGAATGTCTTGAAGAAGTCTCCAGCTGCATCTTTAGCCTGGGCTGAAACACCCACAGTTGCTGCTTCTGCTTGCCTTTTTGCTGCTTTTTGCTGATTGTGTGGAGGCAATTCCTGCATGCAGCTCGTAAATTGAATAAAAGTTCAAATGTTGGCAATTAATATAACGAAAAAGTTAATGTCAAGTGTGTGCCTCTGTGTGTGTGTGTGTGAGTGTGGGTGTGCAATTGCAACTGAACATTTTCCTGCGGGCGCCCACAACCAACTGTGGCTCCTTCACTCCCTGGGAAAACATGACTTTTGGGTGTTAAGCAAAAGGGGCGTGTATACTGCTCGTACAAGAAACTTTAGCTTGGAGCTTAATAAACCCCAACTCATTGAAATTATGTTATTAAAAATGTGGCTTCTATAGAGAATGTTTTTATTGGGTAGGTGGATAGTCCATTAAATTATCTTAATTATAAATTTTACCTTCTAACTTCAGCTATCTGCATATTAGCAGGGTAGTAAGTAAGCTTATTGTATAATTTGCAAACAAAACAATGCATAAGTGCATCAAATAATAATATACTAAAGGGAAAGCTAGAAGTTTTTAATTCCTTGCAATTGATTTAAAGGTATTTGATTAAAGAAATTACCCAATTTCTTAAAATGAATTTTATTTTTGATTTTTATAATCTATTGTGCCGAGTACAAGGAGTTTGTGAGTTGTGCAAATTTATAAAACAGCCAGATGGAAGCAACCCGGACTTTATAAACTATATATATTATTGATCAGCGTCAATAGCCGAACCCATGAAGCCATATCCGTCTGTCTGTCCGCATGAACGCACAGATCTCTGAGATAATAGGAGCTAGAGGTTTGAATGCTATACTTGCATGCAGATAAATTTAATTTGCAATTTCCACTACCCTTCCCGCCCCCGTAATGGAAAATTATGAATAATTCCTACAGTTAAACAGATATCGAAATTTTTTTTTATAAATAAATCTTTGATTTTTATAAAAATCGGATAATATATGTCGGATATATAACAAATTCCCCTTTTTCATATTTTTGGAGTCATTGTGCGCTTAGTTTGACAACTTTATATAAAGGTTGAAATATTATGTTAAAATTAACATTTTTTGTTAATAAAAATATATAATGTTACAATTAACATTTTATGTTAATACAAATATAATGTTAACATTAACATTTTATGTTAATAAAAATATATAATGTTTAACATTAACATTTTATGTTAATAAAAATATATAATGTTAATATTCACATTTTATGTTATTAAAAATATATAATGTTGACATTAACATTTTATATTAATAAAAATAAATAATGTTAACATTTAACATTTTATGTTAATAAAAATATTTAATGTTAACATTAACATTTTATGTTAATAAAAATATTTAATGTTAACATTAACATTTTATGTTAATGAAAAATTATAGTGTTAACATTAACATTTTATCTTAATACTAATATAATGTTTACATTAATATTTTATGTTAATTATAATAGCTAGTTAATGTTTTATGTTTTATGTATAATGTTTTTGTTAATACTAACATTTTAAGCTAACTTTAACATTTTGTGAAACAACAAAAATTAAAATTATCCTTTCTCTGAGAATCTGTTATATCGAAGTTTTACGCTTTTCGTTTTTGAATGCCCCTGTTATTTGAAATTGTTGAACCATTTCCTATTACTTTTTGTCATACTGCTAATCCTTAATAATTCCAATATTTCGATTCTTTTAAATCGAAAGCTTCAAATGTTTGCTAATAGCTAGCATTTAGTTATTTCTCAGACTCTTTCCACGTCAACTAATTGACCATGTTTTGTTGACTGCATTCAATATTGAATGCACTTTTGTCCCTTACTCACACACAAGCACACTTGCTCCTGACTGGAAATTCATTTGCTAAAATTGTACGTGTTCTTGTGTCTGACTGGCATTTACCGCTTCCTTTTAGCCTTTTGCCGAGATTGTGGCACACGCTAATTGCTTGAAATGCCACCAATCCCGGTCCCCCCCACCTCCTGCTTGCCATCAGACATGGCGTATACGTAACGTGAGAGTAAAGCAAGAAGGGGGGAAAAAGAAGACAAGTTGTGCGCCATTTAAAAATCGTTTCACTAAGAGATCTTAATCAATGCCGCTTCTGGGGAATATTTTTTAAAAAATTAAGAGTAGTTGAAGTCTGTGTCTAATTCGTATTCAATTCTAGAAATTTCGTACAAGAATTATGATTGAGTTTTTTTCAATTTCTTGGCATACAGTATGAACATTTTCTTTAAGTTGTTTCATCTAGTTAGGAGCCCTAAAAAATGAGGTTTTTCAAAAAAAATTTCCTGAGAAAACTGCTAAAATTATTTTTTAAAAAAAAATGTATAAAGACCCAGCTTTGGCTTATAAGTCGTTTTTTTGTGATATGAAATTCGATACCACTAATCAAAAAGATTTGTATAACTGAAACCTAACCGAGATTTTAACTCCAAGTTTGAGCTCATAAAATGCTTGAATTAATCCCAATTTATTTTTTACTCGACGCACTCCAATGGCCATAACTTGAACCGCGCACGTGAAATTAAATTTTGCAGCTGCTTGGAGCATTTGTTTGATCATAAACTTGATAGCAGCGCAAATTGTTTGAGCCAAACTTTAAATTGTTGTTGTTGTTGTTTGGTAATGATTTGTGTGCCACATATACACACACACACACACAGTCACACACAGTCGCACACAGCTGTAATGGCCCACGTTAATGCGTTTTATGATGTTGCTTAATGTGCAATGCCTTTTTAATTATTTAAAGCATAATTCGTGGCGTGTGCTTAATGACAACCATTTTGCATTGGCATAAAAATATATAACAAACTAAACTGCTTGTGCCATATTATTCTCAGAAAAAAAGAGAGAACAAAAAAAAAGCACAAATCACACACGCGTTTTTAATTCCCCATAGTCAACAAACAAGACTCGTTTTATGCTCGTCTTGTTCATATTTGCACAAAGCAACAGCAAATCTAATTTCGAACACAACTGAAAAAAAAACTCTGTCTTTGCCTTGGCAAAAAACAAAATCAAGAAATGTCAGAACCCAAAAAAGTATGCAATGCATGTGTGTGGCATAAATCAAAGCTAGACAATTTTGGCAAGGGACAGCACAGGCAGCAACAACAACAAAAAACTGCGTGTACAGAGAGAGAGAGAGAGGAAGAATTCAAAAGTAAGTGACAAGCCGACAGGCAGACGCACACAAAACACATGTGCACCACAAACAAAACAGGAAGTGGGCAGGAGACGGGGGGCGAATGCTCTTTAAGTATTTAAAAAAAATATATATATAATGTGGGTTCTTTAATTGTTTATGCCGACAATTTGACAATTGATTGGAAAAGTAAACAAAAAGTTAAGAATTGAAAATAGTTTAAGGAAATCTCCTCATTTCTTATAATGGTTTATAAAAATCCAAATTTTCATTTACCTTTAAGGTAAAGCCCTATACGAACCTGCGAAGTAAGAAACAGTTTCAAACAAAAATTGAGGGAAGAAGAAGCAAATGTAATGATTTATTCACCCTTAACATTTTTCCCCTGAGCTGACAAATAATGTTGCGCTTAACAGCACCTTTATGGAACCTATATGTAATTAGACTGTGGGTCTCATTTTTCCTTAAACAGCTTACGAAATATTGTTGCAGAAGCTAAGTTTTTGTCTGAGTTGATGTCAACCCGTGTACATTTATTGGCGTCTGAGTTGTTATCTGACTGCTCAGCTGAGCGATTGGGTAAAATAGAACCGGTTCTATGTATCATACTGTGGGTTGTGTTGGTCAGTCTGGTTCATGTGAAAAAAATTTTTTTTCTTCAATTTTTCTCCTACGCGTTACGATGTTTTTAACGTCTTCTTCTTTTAAAAGACCTGAGCACTAAGCTGAACTATCATCTGTCATTTTACAGTAGGGTTGCCGGAAATAGAATCGATATATCGAATATCGATATTTTGGTCCAAAAAACGATATATTAATATCGGATATTTTACAAACGCGATATATCGTATATCGAATATTTTTTGGAGCACTTTTCGTTGATATTTTTAAGTTCTGGATTGAAGAAAAATGCAAATTGCCAGCGCTTTCCGACTTGGCATTGGCATTTGCTATTTCACCAGGAAGCTCGGTGCGCTCCGCTTGTCTTTGAATATAAAAAGTTTGTCTTCGACTATAAAAGTGTAGTTTCGGATAACAGAATCCGAATAACCGATAATATGAATTCTTGAATAAGTTTTCACATCATCTTATTTAAAAAATAAATTTGATCTATATGGTTTGTTTGGGAGCTCTGATCTGTAAATTTTGAGTTTTTAATACGCTTCAAATGACACCTCAATTAACCCAAAAAAACGGATTATTCTTAAGAAAAATGTGTTTGTTTTAAAAATATCGAAATGATACTTTTTTAATATCGAAAAATATCGATATATATATTTTTCAAATATCCGATATCCTTATTTTACAGTGTTGCATAATTCAAGTGTGCTGGCGTTGCCACTTCCTGGATTTTTGTACAGTCGATATACATTTTCTATCGATTTTTCACTTTAGGTTTGGTTTTTAGTACATGTCAAATCAATTCTAATTGAAATTCAACAAACAAACTGCAAGTTGTTGTTTCATCGCCATGACCCAACCAAATTAGAAGGTTAGTGTGTATGATTTCTTTACTACTTTTTCAGATATCTGCCGAGTGAACCAAGGATGTTGTTACGCACCATATTGACTGAGCTTCATGTTTTTTAATGGCTTTTGTTCTTCAAATTCCCTTAGAAAACGTTCTAAAAATAACTCTAAAACTGTGTCAAAGAAATTCCTGCTCAAACTTTTATTTGTTTTCCAAGTGTATCCCATTAATTCACCTCCAGTGTCTTATCAAGTCTCCATAAACTGCTGCCTCAACACAAAACAGCAAAACAAAACACACCTGCAACGGCATAGGATCAGAACTGTCAACCAGCCGGGAGTTGCTTATCTTTAGTGCTTTTTTTCTTTTTTTTTTTCCTGCGTCACAGCGTGGCATTTTTAATCACTACGACGCGTGCTCCTCCATAGCTCCGACCAGACAGCTGGGCATACAAAACATGTCAACAAAAGAAGAAAAAAAAACTTCGTCCACTTGTATGCTTAGACTTGGACCAGACAATGGCCGGGGTCATGTCACCAACATGTCTGTTTGCCTTCACTCTGGTTACTCCACAAACTCCTGAATTGGACGTTTTATTAAATTATGCGCTTTGCTCGATTTGTGCACAAATCAAGCGAGTTGGCAGCTGAAATCAAACTGCGGAGTTGGAGACGCGGTGAACATTTTGCATAATCTATTTGGTATGCCATTCAATGGCTAAGCCAGCTCCGACTGTGTTTACACAGTTGCCGGTTTCCTAACAACAATTATATATGTACAATTTATATATATGTATGTACGGATGGGTCTATTTTGGGAAATGGTCAACAATGGCATTATGCATTGGTTAGATTTGAATACAAATCATTAACGCCAAGTATAATTTATTGTGGGAATATTTGGTTGAAAATAAGACCCATCAATTCGACGTTTTGGGCGGTCAAAAAGGCGCTGGTGTGAGCTGATGTGTGAAAGTTCGCATTGTCATGGTGCACAATGATCAGTCTTCTCACAACGACTGTTTTTTGACGACTTTCGTCTTCGAGCGAGCGTCGCCCGCGAAAATTTTCACTAGTTAATTTCATTTTTCTGCCGAGGTAAGTTTTTGATTAATCGTTAATCGATATCAAACGTGGTCACACATGAAAAAGTTGTATGGAGCTTTTATCGATAAAAGTCCAAACTTTTTTTGGGAAAAGGCCAATTGGTCCTAAAATGGCTAGAAGTGACCTAAGCCAGAATCTTAAATAGCAACCCACGTATTTTGTTAGATACATTTTTATAGGGATGCATTTTAATCGTGCTTGATCATTCGTGACTCTTTCTTAAATCGTGCATGAATCGTGAGTCAAGAGATTTTTATTTCATGAATCGTACGTTACGTGAAGGAAAAATTGCTCTAGTTTCTAGCTAGTCTCCAATATACTTGACTACATCGACATTTCTTTCGATTTGTAAACATCAAATATCCAGTCCCTGGACCAACTTACCAACAAATATGCAAATAATTTCCATATGAAGGCTCGTTACCGCAACTCAATTTATTTCGTTTAACCTTTTGATATATCGCACAAAAACCACACGCATATCACCACAAGGGCTTAACTCCAACAGAACTAACCGCAAAGGAAGAGCTAATGCACTTTACACATGAGGATATACCAAAGTCCTGTCATATGTTTGGCATTTAATATTTATTAATGGTCTTAACCAAGAGACAAGGGGAGAAAAACATAAAGAAAACCCGAACCAAATTGAATGCATCAGCGATCCAGTTAATATTAAATTGCCACCTCATTGAGCACAGCAACAACAACAAAGGAGATAAATCTAGTTAAAGAAATATAAGGAGAGAGAGACAGAGGGAAAAACTATGCAGAGATTTAGCTAAAGGCTTGTGCAAAACATCAAACGCTTCATAAACGCGAAGCGTATCCCAAAAAAAAATCAACAAAACTTATGACTCCCAGGGGAGGCACTTGACTGAATTGAGAAGATGAAGCTGCCAGCAGCCGACTGTGTAGTTTAGAAAAAAAACCGAAACTATTTCTTTGCGCAGTCTGGTGGAAAATTAAAAACGACCCGCCCCAAAACCCGTTCTTTGAAGGGCCTAAAATGAGCGCCTGCTGATTATTAATAACTGCGGCTGCACAGTTAACAAACTCATCCTTAAGCCCAACCTAGATTTTAACTCTGGCTAAGCACATTGAACCACTCGAGAGGTTGGTTCTAGTTATGAAATTTTTGCGTCTGCCTCTTCTACACTAATCAGCACTCACTCATTACGTATACGCCTCGCGGGCTGTCACAAATTCCCTTTATTGATTTATTAGTGCATGTTATGTTTGTTTAGCTGGGCAAATGTAAATGACAGGCCCGCGATAAGCATAGTGTTTGACGCTATTTTTGCATTTGCATAAATTACTCAACCAAAACTCTATGTCAATTTGCCATAACATTTGATTGACAACGCGGCGCATGCTTTATATTTTTAGATAAATTATAAAATTTAGCTTGCATTTGGTTTTCAAAAAGTAAAGCGAACCTTACTTACAAAACTTACAATTTCATCCATGGTCACCTTTATTTATTGTACCTAGCTATTTCACCCCACATTTTCCTGTAGCTAATTCCCTATAGCACTCGGTGCAGTAATTATGCCAGCATACATTTATTCAACAACATCTTCAGTTGCCTTTCTGTGCATTGATTAAAGTCGAAACCAAGGCAAAGTGGCACAAGAATGCAATTCTACTTAAAAAAGCGGCAAGCGCATTGAGTGGAAATGCCAAATGGAGGGAGTGGAGGGAGGGAGTGGAAATCATGGGATAAACCGCGGCGAACATCATTTATAAAAATGGCTCGGCATTTGCGGATGCGGCCGTGCGGCGAACAGCGCGAAACCAAAACGCATTCAGGCAAACAATTGCAATTGTAATTGAGCCGAGACTCAACATGGCTGTGGATTCGCTGCTGTCTCTGCGATCCGGTGTGCGTGCCCGTCTGTTTGCATTGTTATTTCAACGTCGGTCGCTTAGTGGCAATAAAAAGAATGCGCATTCCATGGGGAAATTATGAAAGCGGATTTCTTTTGTTTAGAATCGTTTCTAGATTGCATTCAGCCATGTGCGAGTGTATGCGAGCTTTATAGCAATTTCTGCTTATTGCTAATGCGACTGTTGTTGCTGCTGCTGCTGCAGCATCAGCGAAAGCAGTTGGGGCCGATTTGCGCTTCATTTGAGGCCGTTCTGTCTAATGTTGATTACGGGGCATCAAATATTTATGCATTTTGTATCAGCCATAGCCTCGCATTGAAAGGGATTTTCATTAAATGTGCACGTGCCAAGCGTTTTAATTTTTTTTAGCTAAGGGAATAAAAAACTAAAAAATGTATATAAGATTTAAAGAAGTTTTTTATTAGTGACATGTGTAAATTTTATAATTTACATACACAAGTTTGGAATAATGATTCGAATTTTTAGCTTCAGCGTATAAAGAATTGATTTTGCATTCAGCATTCAGTGAGGTTAAGTCTATATGACAATTCATGCGAAATCCGGGGCTCGGTCACCAACACTATGTTACGAGACTAGAAGCAACGGCTTAAGACGACACAAATTACTATGAAAATATAGCACAATGTGGTAAATGTGTTGAAAAGGCAGAAAAAACACAATATATATATTATGTTTTTGTCCTTAAATCATGTGGTTGATCAGACAAAAAATAAAGCTCTCCTGAAACTGTAGAAGTTCCAGGACCAGAAATCGGAGTTGACAATCCTGCTAGAAAAGTTCAAATAAAAATAAAAAAATATAAAAAAATTGTTAGGCTTATAAATCATAACAGTAAATTCCGAAGTTAATTTCCGATAAATGTGTTAAGAAATAGAGGTACATTGAAAGCTGCAAAGAAGAACTCAGAAATGCACTCTCAAAGTTCCGATATAATCAGATGGACACAGAGGACAACGAAAGGACACCGTGCTATAGCATAGTTAGTACTGACAAGTTAGAAATTTACATCAAAAATACCTAAAATTAAATGTGGCTATCACCTAAAACGAGTAAATTGCTCATTAATAAGTGTTATATCACAAAATTACTCCAAGGAAGTTAATTAAAGATCTTCTAGAAAAAGAGGCAAGCGATATTACGATCCCAGTTAGCCCGAGAGCGAAACAACAGAACTGCTTTTCCTCCGATTCAATTCTATCCTGCTGGCTTGTTTAATCTAACACAAAATTGATGTATCAAGAAAAGTTGACAGGACAAGAGAAGACTAAAGAATCTTGCTCGTATGGGATCGTTAAATTCCTGTTGACCAATCGTTTTATGAACTCGAATGTACGCTTCTTCTGGCAAACTTATTTACATTAAAATAAATGAGATTTGAAATTTCGTTAATGATCTAAAATAATCCCTAGATATTTACCTCATTGGCAATATGGTTGAAAAAGATAGCTGAGATCATATCTTTAAAGTTAGACAATAAGCATATTTAAATATGTGTTGAACATGATTAAGAACAAAAGGAAGATCATTAATAAATAATTTAAAAAGTAATGAACTCAGGTGAGTAACACTAACAGTACCCCAGAGTTAACTTGTTGAAAATAAATTCAATTTCAAAAAAATGTTGTTAAATAAAGACAATTGAGAAATAAAATAGCAATAACTTTAATTAAAGCCTTACCATTCTCATAGCATTGTAGTTAAAATGTTTTTTTTTTCCAATTTCCCCCAGCGAATTGTGAAGATAAAAAATTCCCAACATTGAGCTTTTACGAGATTCAATTGCAATGATTTTCAAGTCAAGCAGCTTGCCAATCGACAGCATGTGAGTAAGTACAAGTAGTTGTATGCACTCCTTCTCCCGCCCACTCGCTGTCTCTTCTTCACCCTTCTTCTCCCTTCCAGTCAGTGCCAAGGGAAAATCAAATTTTTTTATGATTGAGCAGCCAAGGAGCATGAAAATGCCATTGCCATTTGAATGGTTTGGTATTTTGTATCATCGCATATGCAATATGACCAGGGAACGCACTTTGACTTGATGGCAATTTCAGTTGAACTTTGCTGATTTCATTTCCTTTTTAAGTTGCAGCGCGAAAATATCATTTGCATTTGCCAGAAGTAGTAAGGTCATGAGGGAAATCGGAATGGTATCAAATGTATCAATTTGTATGACACTCCCAACAAGCGGTGGGACAATGAACTGCGTTGATTGAACTACATGGAGTGCGCTCGGAAAATAACTAAAAATTATATGCCGCGTACCAACTCTTCATGGCTGAAAAGGGTAGCATGAGAATTTTACGTACAGACTCAAGCTAAGTAAATTAGCATTTTTCCGTTCATACTAGAACTTTGCCAAGCAACTTTATAAAAGTGCACAAAGAATGGGACGCATGGCAAAAATTGTTTGTTTAATAAATGGACATTTCTTGTTTTGATTTAAGCCACATTTGGTGTTTTTTATAATCTTTTCAGTTCCTTTTCCGACCATTGCAATGCACAAATGCAAAAGGAATTACGATAAGTATTTTCACACGCGACATTTTCACAGCTAACGAAATTTAGCTTTCAACTAAATTAGTGTCTCTCTTTTAGCAGCAGCAGCAACAAAATAAAATTAAATAATGCAAGACACTTTTAGGTTAATTAAACTTGAATACGTAACCAACTGGCTGCAAACGATGCTAAGTCCAACACAAGCAAAAAATAAAGTGAGAATTTGCAGGGGAAAATCCTCTCTACCATGTCCTGGTGTCCTTGTAATTGTTATTACAATGCTTGTCCTGTTTTGCAGTTGTTGCAATTGTTTTTGTATTATTGTCTGGGCTGTCTTGCATGGCACTTGCTACATAATGGTGCTACTGCCTTTTGTGGAATGCAGTTTTGCAGGCCAAAAATCTTAGGGGTCTGGCCGCCTCAAAAGTGTGTATTCCACAAATCGCATTTCTCATTGAAATCGCTCAAGTTGTGAAATAAAATATTAACAATTTCTAAAAATTTTCCTCCATGGTTAGAAAACAGGAGTTTAGGGTAAAACGTTATTTTTCATAGAGCGACAAACCTCTACTACTTCGGGATTCAAACTTGCGAATTTTTATGGGCCTAGGTTCACGGAGCGGGTTCATAAGATTCTTGAACCTACATATGTAGGTTGAGGTGCAGTTCTGTTAATTTGTTTTCTTATTCTATGCACAATTAGTCAAAACCGTTGGTTCGTGTTGGTAGCTGATCTTATTTAATAGTTTTTCCAATTTAATCGGTACTCCTCTATAAATATTAAAATCCAATGTTGCCGATCCCACGCCTAAGTTACTCGAACAGGGTGACACTGGAATTTTTGCAAGTATTCGAATAAGGCTTCTAAAATGTCGAGTACCGCTTCAATATTTTTAACGATTTTTTGTTTTAATAGCTTGTATTGTATTCCTTTTAAGTCAGCTCCTTTGATATGCTAAATTCGAGTTTTGAGCTGGAAATGAGGAAATAAGCTTTACTATTAAAAGAAAATAAAATATATGTTTGAGTCAAAACCTGGCATGCAAACCTCTCGGGAATTTAGACTGATTCGGTTCAATGGTTCATAAAGATTTTAAACCATGCAGTAGATATCGTAAGAACCTCAACAACGCCGAGTATCTATTGGAATAGCGGAAGCGAAGTGTCGGATATCATATTAAAATTAGTTCCTCGACCGAAAGGAACACGGAGAAATCTTAATAACCGCTAAATAGGGCAGTAAAAAATAAACCCCTTGCTTAAATAAGATTAAGGTATAGAAACTCTGCCAACTGACGAATATTCAGAATAATGTGCCTCATATTTGGCTGGATACTCATATAATTCCATCTGCAGGCTTGTTTTTTGAGCTGATCTATGTGAAATTTGGTTTGTTAACTTTGTGTGCCAAATAAATGGAATAAATTATATTCCATGGAACTGATGAGATGCAGTGGGTTAAGTGTGCGACGATTGTGCGAAGGGCGTGGAACCTCTAATGAAATTTGTTTTAAAACCCGGTTAGGTAAAAACACTCAAAACTTGTTTAACACAACGGGTAACCTGTTCCAGCTATTCGCATCTGCTTTGAAGTAATACAAAAAATTATTAAATATATTTATTCCTTTTTAATAACATTCCAATTTGGGAATTACCACTCCCACTTATGGTTAAGCCAAAAAAAAAAATGGTAACAGATTCGTAATCAGGACAATCCAAATGCTATAGAAATGTGAATAGATTGTTTGGATGTTTATTCGTGTGGCCTTGTGTTATATATCGAAAAAGTTCTGCTAAATGAACTGCAGTACTTCGAAATTAATGACGGCGCAGACACGCTAGCTCTGGGTATTACCATGAAAATCGCATTAATCAAAATCAATACTTATATCTCTGACAGTTATTGATATAAATTACTGACTGTCATAGAAAATCAAAAGCGACCATGAATCATCAAACCTGGCCGACTGAGAATATGCAAGCTGCGCATTAGGTCACCTATTTCTTCAATTTCTTCGATCTATGCTCCTCTATTAAATTGGCTATCATAGCCAATGGCCGTGTTCAGCAGAACAATTTACTCCCTGATCAATTATACATTTTCAGTAATCTTTCTGCTGACCGCGACTGATCCAGTGTCATGGCCCATTCGATTATCATGATCGAGGAGCATTTATCAAAAAAATAATTGAATTGAAATTGAATATCGATAGACTTGTTATCGATAACGTAAGGCGTGTTTTATACACGGATCTTAAATATGAGCTTTTTAATCGGCTGTAAATAATTATAATAAATTATAAAATATAATTAAAATATAATTAAAATATAATTAAATTTTAACTACTTATTTTAATTTCTTGGGTGATAACTAGGGCAGCGTGACTGCGCCGCCATTAAAAAAATTTGGCGTTTCGTGTCTTGATTTTCTTCTTATATGATTCAGCAGAAACTTTTCGATCTATAATTTTTTTCTGATACATGCTCAGCGATCCATCTGCCTGCTGAACACGACCAATCACTCAGTTCAGCACGATGATTATAAAAAATATATAATTGTTCAGTAAGCAAGTTGTTCTGCTGAACACGGCCGTTTTCTTTAATCTGTAGTAATAAATTATTAGTTCATTACTTATAAATAATAAACCGAATAAGCGCTTAGATTATGGGGCTTAAGTTATTTGTTTTTTTTTTTAGATGTATAATTTTCTCATATTTCCCAAAATCCGTATTGTGTCGCAACTAATTTCCAGAATACGGACCAGCATTATTCTCCGGCTCTGGCGTGCAACTGAAAAGTGCAAAAGTAAACAAAAGTGTTGCCAACATGCCAGAGACAAATACAAGAACAAAAACACACAGACAAGCAGAAACATTTGGCCAATTCTTCCACAATGGGTGTGTCTGTGTCTGTGTGAGTCTCTGAGTGCAACAACAAGTTTCCTTTTACGAGAATGTCTGCCTGTCGGTTTCCCTTTGCTTATTATAATTGCCTGAGTTTTTCCACCTCTTCTCAGCTCCGTTGTCTGTTTTGTGGGTGTGACCAAAGATTTTCGGCAACAAATGTAAGCAACGACATTGCTGCTAGTTTTTTTTTACTTCTATGTTGTCTTGTGAATTTTGTAGATTTCAAGTTTGCCAGTTTTCAAATTGTTATTATTTGTTTGGCAACATTTCTGGTATTGTTGAGAAAGAGCCAACAGCACAGAAATCTAGTCAACATTGCAACCAAAAGATTGAATTAAAATTGTATTTGCCTTCAACTAGCAACATGATTGAACCTTTTTCGAACAAATTGTTAAAGAAGCATGGGAATTTTTTTATTTTTAGGGTTAATTTTTTTACAACGGGAAATAACCTGAAGAGGTCCGAGAGTTTGTTAAAATAGCTAATCTAATAATTTTAATTGTTTTTTTTTAAAGTTCTCATTTCAAATCTTGTTTATTGGGTAATATCTATACCTAATGTGTGTTTGCAGTTATTTCCAGTTATCGTTGGCATATCTTTTGGTAATCCTTATTGTTGTTGTCGATATTCCTGTTGTTATGGTTGCCATTTTGTATGGCATACAATGGCTAATTGCTTTAAATGCATTTTAGCCGGAAGTGGCTTTACTTAAGCCATTGGCATCAGCACACACACAGATGAACCACACACGAAACTTACACATTTGCAAGTGCAACATTCAGAAAACAAAGTGGCGCTCCGTTTCCTTGTTTGTTTGTCCTTTATGTTATGTACTGCATATTGGCATGCATTATCTGGCCTTTTGTTTTGTAAATTCATTTTTTTTATTTGTTTATTTATTTAAAGCTTTTAGCTTGGCTTAGCCTTCCTGCTTCTGCCCCCCTATGGAAAAAATCAATAAAAGCTTAGGCAAATACATTTGTTGACTTGCCAACGCTCTGGTTTGATATTTAATTGAAATCTACAAGTTTATGATTGTTTTGTATGCAATTTCAATAAGCAATTAAATATGCATGGCATATGCATTCACATTCATTTATTTGTTTGGCTATTTTGTCTCCTGTCCCCATCATCATCATCATCCCATCTGTTTGTTATGGCTTTGGCCCTTTTGTTGTGCGGCTTAATGAATTTTGTGCCCTGCATAAATAAGACACAGGCGCAGGCGATTATTTGTTCTCTGTTGGGGCATTTGTCAATATTTACCACTGAGTGTTGAAAATGGTAGGAAGAATTATGTGAATTGTTTTAAATTTGTTTTTCAAATTGATATCAATTAAAACGCAAGTTTATGCAATTGTGACCAGTGGGATTTATTTGATGAAAATAAATGTAGAATCACGACACGATCTGAAAGCTAAAGTGGCTTAATTGTAATGAAACAAGTCGGTGAACCTTCTCAGCTTGGTAACTTCATTTTCAAAATTTTGTAAAGAATGTTTTTTGATAGAATGATCCAAAATGCTATCTAGAGTTGGGAAATCGGCCCTAAAAAACTAATCACACTGAGCAACATCCAACATCTTAAAGCAAAATGTTCCTATTTCATCGTAGCACATAAAAACAAAGTAATCTGAAAGAATCTTGTCAAGTATTGTTTAATTTATTTTTAAATTTAATTAGCAATAAAACCACTTGACACCGACTCGCATGTAGGCCGATATGTGGGACTTAGTAGACATGAGAAAATATATTGTGGTTGGTTTTGGGGGCCTGGGAACATATAATAATGCCAACACGATTAAAAACTGAAGTCTAAGATGTGCTGTTTAGTTAAACATGAAAGAGACTCGGGTAGTACATAATTGACTGTTTTCAGTAAATTGAATATCTCTGTAGACTTTTTTTTAGAACTCACACAACGCCAGTTTTTCTATATTCAATGTGTTCCGGAAATCGGTAGAGCTTTTGGAATCAGTTCTTTCTAAAAACATCTAATCCAAATGTCGGTGTTGCTGAAATGTGAGAGTTTTCATACTTCGCTCTTAAATTCGGAGTAAGTAGAGTGTTGGCGATAAAAAATAAATACCCACAAAGTAAGCAACACATTTGAGAAAATGTGGCGTATGCGCAATTCGTGCCCCAAAAAGTAGGGAATGTATTTGTGAATATGTGATGTGGCGTATACGCTATGCGGGCCCTACAAAGTAGGCAACACTTTTGTGAAAACTTGGATAACGCTCGCGAAAATACCAAGAATAGAAACTAATCACTCGATAAATATTTTTTTAATATTAACAGACGACGCGAAAGGGTTCATCCCAGGTTACTTAGTTCTAGAGCGTTTCAAAGTTATTGGGATAATGTTATAAGCAAATCTCCGAGCAACATCTAAGGCAACACAACATTTTCAAGGCACAACATTTGTCATTTTCTGGCGTTTGTCATTTATAACCCAATGTATACCTTGCATAACATCTTACATCTTTAAGCAAAATGTTCCTATTTCAACGTAGTACTCAGAGAAACTTCTCAAATATTTACATAATTATTTTAAAATTTAATCAGCTTGAAAATTACTTGACAACGACTCTCATGGAGGTCGACATGTGGAACTTGTAAGTAGACATGAGAAAATACGGTGGTTGTGGATTTGATTCCGACTCGATTTAGAACAAGTAATATTTTTATTTTCTTTAAAATTATTAGCACATAAGGTCACCTTGACCATCAATTGGATCCAGCTGTAAAGTATGTAGCTAAGAAAAAGCTTCCCAAACAACTATGCCGTTCAGATTTGGCGATAAACTGTAGCTTCCTTTCTCTTGATCGAATATTAAAAGACACACGAACCAATAGATTGAAGTAAAATGCGACAGTGCAGCCAGAAGTTAATATATGTTCACGAATTCTATAAAACATAAGAATACAAATATATAACTTATTTCAAACTCTATGATATAAATTAAAAAAACTTTTTTAAAAACATAATTATTCGACCAATCATCTATGGCAAGGGCTAACCTAAATTATCCGATTTTAAATTTACCAAAAAAATGTGACATATAAAACTAAATCTCAAAATAGTGACATAATTTGGGAAAAAAAAGTTTTCACAAAACTCGATTTGGGTACCAAGTGCATCCGATGGCAGAAAAAGACAAAGTGCAAGAATAGCGGATCGTAGTTTTAAAGCTGAGGACTAGTTGACGACACACGGACGGACGGAGAAGCGGAAACCACGCGGTTAATTGAAAAAGTATATCTACGTTACAAAGTTTGGGCAAATGCAGTTCTGTTAATGAAAAACTGAAAACAGTGTCCCAGATCCCTAATCCCAGACTCCAGATCCCTGATCCCCCATCCAAAATCCGTGATTCCAAATCCCTGGTCCCTGATCCCCCATCTCAAATCTCTGATCCCAGATCCCTGGTCCCAGATCCGAGATTCTAGATGTCAGATCCCTGATCCCAAAATCCCTGATCCCAGATCCGAGATCCCAGATCTCTGATCCCTGTTCCCAATCCCCTAATCCCAGATCCCTGATTCCAGATCCCAAATCCCAGATCTCTTGTCCCTAATCCCAGATCCCTGATCCTAGATCCCACATCCCTGATCCCAGATCCCAAATCCCAGATCCCTTGTCCCTGATCTCAGATCCCTGATTCCAGATCGCAGATCCCTGATCCCAGATCCCAAATCCCAGCTCCCTTGTCCCTAAATCCCTAGTCCCAGATCCCTTGTCCCTGATCAGATACCTGATCCTTGACTCCAGATCCCTGATCCCCCTTCCGAAATCCCTGATCCTAGACCCCAAATCCACCATCCCAAATCTCTGATCCACGATCCTTGAGTTATAACAGAGAGATTATAGTCCAAACCCCAATACCCCCATTATAGACATATAACGCATCGATCAGCACCATGTCAGCCAACGCTTTCCACACTATGAGACCTTAAGATATGACTAGATTGAACTTGACATATGACTGTGTTCTGTTACATGTGAATTTCAGCGTTTCCTCACGTGAGCGCAGTGGTCGGATGCGTTAAAATGCAGCCGTTCATCCTTCAATGTCCATCCCGGACGGACAGACCGGAATGGCTATATCGACTCTGCTGTTAATGCTGCTTAAGAAAATACATACTTCATAGAGTTGGAGATGCTTCCCTTCCTCCTGGTTGTTTTCTGGTTGTACATTTGCTCGAACTCATAATATTTTTTTAACTTTGGTACAGAATATAAGAATATAGAATAGAACAAGCCAAAAGAGCGCAGAGAAGCTCGGCTTGACCTTTTATATATTTTAATAATGTTAAAATGTTATTTCTGCAAACTTCTTTAAATCATGGCAATGTTTTCAGCATCAATATTCATTTTTCTCATAAAAAAAACCTGCTTCAGCTTATCGATTAATTAAGTTCAGAATAAATTCCCAACTTCCTAATTTACTCGCATTCTAAGCTTATATAATACACTCATCAGCTGCTCTGCATATATGCCATAAGTTTCGCATTAATTTCGGTCATAAAATTGATTGTGTTTTAAAATCTTCACCAAAGTGCCAAAAGAGGCGCCCATAAAAGAATCGTTCACTTTAAAAGTGTGGCTTAGGAGAAAGTCGAAGTTGGGTTTTTTTCGTTTTGGGGTTTGCTTATGCGTTGACATTTTTATGGAGATTTTATGGGGAAAAAGTGAATGTGCCCAAAGACAAAGCTAAGCTGCTTTCGGAATCGATAAAAATGCAAATTAAACAGCGTCAGCATGTGTGTGTGTGTGTGAAAGGCTGGGGGGAAGGGGCATAGCTCGTTAAAAAGGAAAGCCGGGCCAAATTCAAGTGCCGGAAAATGGCTTTTGTTTTTGCAGAAGAAAGGGAAACACACTCCGGGGAGTGTCTGGAGCAACATATAAATATGAGAAAAATATGCACAAATGTCAAACGGAAACAAGTCTCCAAGTCTGCTTGGGATGATGGAGCACATGTCCTGGCCACTCCTCCACCCATTC